>VWYH01009425.1:117419-131035 GCA_013399365.1 Pampusana beccarii
AAAAAAAAAAAAAAAAAAAAGAAGTAACAGTCTTGGCATTTCATTTTCACACACAAAACCCATGCACAGTTATTATTTTTATATTTCCAAAGCAACCTAGTAGCATATTAACTATGCACAAATACCAATAACTATTATAGTGATTTATCTTGACTTCCACACAGTGCTCAGAAAGTTCAGTCTTTAATCCAAGCTACTAATTTTAATCTGAAAAGTTACTGTGTGAACAACCATTTGCTAGCCATATGTATTTGACGTTTCTGGGAAATTCCCGTGGTTTGTTGTATTCCCTCTTTTCTAAGTCATAAGTGTTATAGCTCATTATCACTTTTTGAAATAAATACTTTGGGGAAAACAGTAATATTTTTAAGTGTATTGCATATTCAGGTATGCTGTTAAAATGATTTTTTTTTCCTGCCAACACAGACAAACTAAAATTGGCATTGCTTATCAGAGGAAAAAGCACCAGTTGTAGAACATGCCATTTCGTTGGTGTTATAAGTAGCACTGTGTGTAAATGATTGTCTTGTTTCTTAAATAGGATCTATCACTTCTGAAATAATGATGGAAATTCTTCGTGACAAAGAGAGTGGCATTAATATGGAAGGTGGATTTATGACAACTGGAAGCATGGTGTCTGTGTTGCCTCAGCAGCCTCACCTGCCCTGTATTCACTTCTTTACTGGAACTCCAGATCCCGCAAGGTGATGTAACAGCAAGTAGTTAGGATAAAAAGTTGAAAATATCTAAATGAAAAGTGTTGCAATTTGTCTAATTATATTCCTTTTTGCCCTTTTTTTTTCCCCTTTCCTGAAAAAGCACAATCAGAAAGAGGAACATAATGTAATTATGTACATGAATGCTGTTTACCGATCTATATGGTGAAACACTGCTATGGCATAGACTTAAACATCAATTAGAAGTTTTGGTTGTTTTATTTTTTTAGATTTTTCTTTCTTGAAAGAAGGAATTAGAAGAATGGGGAAAATACAGTAATCTACTGACTTGACAATTTTAACACAACTGTATTAGTAAAGGATCTCTGTTCTTTTTTCTCTTTCTAGATCTGTATTCAAGCCTTTCATTTTTGTGCCCAATATTACTCAGCTATTAAAAACTAGCTCCCCTACATTTGGTCATGATGATCCAGTTAAGAAGCAACCACGTTTTCAGAATAAGCCAGATCGAAGACATGAGCTCTATAAAAAACATGAAAGTGCTGCTGTAGTTATGGAAACTATGAAGGTATGTTGATTAAATTAGATTTCAGTGCAAGCAGGTGGTTTATATAAGCTCCTTGCTCACATTTTGTTAATGTGATACTATTTAATGCGCTTTGATGGATTGTGAAGAACATTGTAGCGCACCAGAAGCCCATCCTCTTGGCATCTGGCAGGCACATGTTTCGAACACTAAAAATTGCACCTAGTGCTGTGCTGTACCCCCAGACAAGTATCTGCACTGCCCGTCTTGCAAAGCAGGAGGCCACACATACCCTGTGCTGGTCAGATAATGGGGAAATGCTTGAGCAGCCGCAGGCAGATACACAGCTCCTGGTGCTCCAACCTGTCCAGGACACGAGGCGTGGGCAGGGAGGAGGACCTGCCTTGTGCCGTGGCTTGGGAGGGACTGGAAGGGAACCAAGAACACAAAGGCAGCTGGACACAGGGTGAAGCAGGGAGGTAGGTCCTTACCTTTAACAGTAGCATCTATCCTGTTTACAGATACATGTTCTAAAAAATAAGATGTGCCTACTTAAGTTTTGGTAGCATAAATACCTAAAGCAGCTTTAATTTTATTTATTTTCAATCCATCAGACAAGGATGCAGGGAGATGAAGTGACTTATAGATATTAGGAAAGATATCTAAGAAAACCTGTTGTGCTAACTTCCACCAACACAAACTTGCACCCTAGAATCCATTAAAAGGTTAAAATAAGGTCAGTAGAACAGAATTTTGTTAGGGTGAATACTTTGTATAGTTTTAGTGAAATACAAAAGTTTCTTTTTGCAGGACAAAGGTAAAGAGATGCTGAAAGAGATACAGGACCTGGAGAAACAGAAGATAAGTGAAATGGAATCAATCCTGCAAAACGGATGTCTTGACGTTACCCAAGTGGTTAACCTTTTTCCACAGTGTGTAGAAGAAGAACTCAAAATATATAGCTAAAACTGCCATTTGGATGTGGTAGAGTTCAGTTTTATGATTAACTCTTCTGATTAAGTGGTTATATAGATTACATCTTATTTTAAAATACAAGTTAGTATGGACAGTTTTAAATATGCGGATTCATATTCGGGACAAACAGCTTTTGGTTGTACGAAGTAATTCTGAAAAGGCTCTCAGGAGCTAGGCAGCGGTGTTGTATGTGGCATAAAGCTGTCAGCAGAGACTGATTTCCTCAACGAACAGATGCAATTAGAATGTAATGGCTTGGATAAACTGCAGAACCACCCCATCTCTGGATGAAGAACATGAACCTAGATTTGGAGAACTCCCTTCTGGTGTACACACATGTAGCTTTTATAGTCAAGATAATCAGCAGAATTTCACATTGCCTGCATTAAAATGGCCATGCTGAAGGATGTTCTAAAATGTAGAAGCTATTACTTTTACAGAATAAAAAGGAAAGTGATATGCAAGTCAAGTAAGATTGATATTCAGCTGTTTGATAAAACCATTCTAAGATAAGTTTCATGTATGAACGTTCTATTTCTTCAAAGTAAAATGAAGCAGAGTTCAAGGTATATTAAAACCAAATCACAGTTACAGTTTTACCATGATTTGTTGTGAAGTCAGATTATGTGGAATTCAACAATGCAAGCATCCTGTAAGTTACCACACAACTTTCACTTCCCTGTTTTCCCTACCCTCATACAAAAAATTTAAATTATTTACATATAAAATCATTATTGTCAAATTAATTCTGCAATACACTTTATAACATCATGTGGGAGTTTTTTGAATGTTCTTGAATTATAACCTTTTTAAATTGCGCAACTAGAAAAGAAGAGGTTGGGGTACACAACTATATACATGTACTCAGCAGGACACTTAAAAAGACTTTAAAATTTTTACACTTCATATAAAACGTTTTAGCCATGATTTTTCTTAGCAAAATTACCAGACTATGGAGTTGATTTAATCAAGCTTTTTGCCCTGCCAGGAACTCTTCCTCCCTGATCCTGTTTAAAAGTAATGATCAATATGTGCCACTACTTTTATTATATCTGTGGCAAGGGACAAACTGAGCAAACAACAAAGAAAGAAGATCCTGACTTTACTACATGACCAACAAAGATAAGAAGTATGGCTGGAAGGCAAAAAAACCAAAAGAACCAAACAAAAAAACCCAGCACTTCTGCAAAGCTTCAGAAGAGAACACGTAAGATGAAATGGAGGATTAGAGCTGCAGTAGCAGTTTGCGACGTAACACAACGTACCCACAGAAAGAGCCAGCAGAGCACAGAAAGACCATTCTTTGATGGTTTTTCTATACTGGGTCAGTTGGGAGAATCATCTCAGATGCTAAAGATGGACTGTACACATGCAGTTTTCTCATTTTCTAAATTTTTCTAACCCCTCACTGGCAAAAAAAAGCAAGTATAGGCAAACAAAAGACATACATGAAATACAGTTTGCAGAATGAGTAAGAAAATCAAGAGTTTGGCAGAATTTGTTCCTCCTGACCCTACAATGAAAGTAGGAGTTAATTTGAGATCCTGTGTCCATATCCACAGCAAGAAACTCATGGGTCAGGAAAGGTTCTTGAAAGTTCCAGTAATTCTGTGTACCAACTGGCAGTGGCAAGTAAGACTGAGTAGCAGGTAAGACTGAAAGTGAGCTGGAGTTGACTGAACTTTTTGTGCCTGTGCTGCCAACAAAATTTCTTAGAAGCTCAATAGTACAATAGATGTTAATGAACTGGAAGGTATATTTCATTAAATTTCGCTACATTTACCTGTTTTCTTCATGGATGTCTATATCTGACAATCATGTCTATCTTTGTCCTATTTTGGATCATCAGCTCTTCCACACCAGCTCTTTGATAACTTTAAAGCAGCAATAAATGCCAGGTAAAACTGAGCTGAAAACCAAGGTGTGAATCAAGTTTAGAAGTGGCATAGCAAAACAAGAGAAACAATTTTACGCTACAATGCAAATACAGTGAAGTTACACAGGAATGAAAGTAGTGAAGGTGGTGGAGCAGGCCTTTAAGTGAACTTGTGGGTCACTTAATCATGGGGTGGCAATTAACCAGGTTAAGCATGTCGGTCCAGTTGTAATACAGGCAGATACAGTCCAACTGTTCCTCTAGTTTCTGTGCTACAGGATACAAAGTAAAAACAATGTGATGTGTGGAGACAGATCAAGTGATGGCCAACATACTACAGGATATTTTGGTACCTTTTTTTTCCTCGTATTTCATCCTCCTAGAACACATGCAGTGTAAAAACAGAAAATGAAGACGAGATCGGGAGCGATAAATAACCCTCCCTCTGACAACCACACCTTAAAGAAGAAAACAAAAACCAGAATGTCCTCTAGAGGGCAATCTTTGCACGCATTTCATCTTAAGGCACATCTTACATAGCTTATTTTATAAGGTCTAGAGCTTTATCAAGGATCGCTATTAAAAAACCTCTATTAAAATTGCTACCTAGAAAAATAAAAGTTTGATATCTACCCCTGTCCATTTTCACCATTATTTTGAGATTAGTACTAGAAAAAACATCCAGTGTTACACTGGAGACTCCCCCGGACTCGTTCAGTGCATGTTTTCATGAAACTATAGCTTCCAGCTTAACTTAGATTTATCCCAAACTCATCCACCTTAAAAATAAAAGAACTCATTGCACCACTGACCGCATCTTTAAAGCAAAGCTATTTCTAACCACCAAAAATGCACACATCAGTAGATCAGCTGTTGACATGCATCGATTTGTCAACTATTTTAAACTTGTCCATGCTCCTTGGTGGAAGAAAATAGTTATCAGATAAATGAGTTACTTAACTTTCTAAGGCTATTAAAAGTCTGTTCTTAGCTTCCAGAAGTATCCAGTGATTTAGAAATAGATCATATCCTGTATTTCATTCATAGTTTCTTTAGTCTACTTATTAATCATAACAAACTCTCATCAGAATAATGGGTATGATAACAGCAGTCACAATGTTATAACAGTTAACCTAATGGAGTTTGGTGTCAGTTGTTAATTAAAGGTGTTCTCTTCACTAGATTGTACCAGGAAGCCCTCTCTAAGCAGAAATTCTGAGCAATTTCTTACTTAAACAAATATGTTGTGTTCAAATCTAAGGAATAGCAGAGCCAGTATAAAAAGAGAGGCAAGGGCAGGACTTCACCATGAAAATGACAAAGACAAGAGTGCAAGAGCAACGCCTATACACAGGGCTGTAAAACTGACCCAAGATCAATTCCTTGAACATTTTAAGAATTTAAAAAAAAAAAGTGTCTGGTAAATAGACAATAATGTGAAATGCTCCTAAAGATCTGTTTCGGCTGTTAGATGAAAACTGGTATCTTTGCGTGAACACCCATCAACAAGTCCTCTGCCTACTTAAAAAGCATCAAGGGTAGATTTAAGAAATACGAAATTTGAAACCAAAGAACCACAAATCTCTCAGAAAAATACAGTTGTCATAGATCTTGACATGCACACATAACCCTTCCCCACCTCACGTCACATCAAAGCTCAGAACTCCGAAATCAATTAACAGGTTTATTGACAAGTTTCAGTGTTTAGAAGCCAGACATCATCACGGCTTCTGCTCTTAAGTCAAGTAGATCTAATTATTCAAAAACATTTCATGTAGTCATCCTCAGCAATTTTAACAGAAATACACTATTGTCTTCCGTTGTGACCACCGCCTGATACAAACATCAATTACTTTGTTGCTGGAAAACATTAAAACATGTCAGTTTGTATAGCACACACATGCAGTAGGATTTAGTTATGTTTCTGTGCAGACTGCAGATATTTTTCCAATATAAGTCTTGCATGGAGTTATAGCTACCATAAGACAACTGTCTCTTGAACAGTAGTTTATGCTGCTAAAAATCACTTTTAATTCTTAATACAAAGTAGATGCTTAAGTAGCTATAATAAAAACCTGTGTACTAAAAAAATGAAAAATGAAGGGAAAGACTTTTTCGAAAAGAAAGGATGAGAAGAGTTATACATATGCTTGAGCAAATAATTTTTTTTTTTACTACCTGGGTTCCTCTGCCTCACTAGATAAAAATTTTATGTAGACATATAAATGCCATTCTTGCAGTTTTAAAAGGGCAGCATAATGGTTATCAGATACTACAGTTTGTCTTTAGGATTTTCAAAATACTGCAGAAGACACACAGATTCGCAGATTCTGCCTGCAGTGGACAGGAATCTGTGCACATTGTAGGGGGATACCTGAGGCTTATTAGAAACCTGTGTTAGGCAACCAATAACATTTTAGGATCTTTAGCTATTCTAAACCCTAACTTGGATGTTCAGTTAGGATTCTCTATATAATAGATTTAAAAGTCATTGCACTTCATTTAAAAGGTTTTATGATTTGATAAAATTTTTCATCTTGGCTTGCACGGGTATCCAAGGCTTCCATAACATCTTTATTTGAGGCCAGCACTCCTGAATGAAACAGGAAAGGCTGATTTCAGAAGATAAACATCTACTCTTGACAAAGCTGTAACTACCATGATAAGGCAAAACTTCAAAACCAATTGTTTATATGAAATTCCAATATATCATTTCCTGACTTGGGGGACCGATGAGTATTTTCATATGTTTTTAAGATTTGTTAAGTTTATACAAAACCATTATTTATTCCACTCCATATTTCCTCAGCTTTAATCTTCCAATATTGGAATAATCTTTCAATGATTTTACTTTTCAAACGGAGTATTTTAGTTTTAAGGGAGAAACAAACCACTGGATCTGAGGTGTAAACAGCTAGAAAAAGTTCCTGGCGTTAGACAAGAGTAGAGTAGTAAAATCTGGGGTATAATAGAAGAAATTGCTTCTGTGAAGTCAGGGAGAAGCCTGGCCATAAACTGAAATCAATATTCCATCACAGTAAAATATGGAAGAAATACGGCAACATTAAAAATACCTCTCATTCATGCTTTTTTTTTTCATTGTGGCACCAATCACTAAAGCTGCTGTTATAATGCCTCTATATTATGACAGTGACCTATTGGTTCACAATTTGTTTTGCTCAAAATGGAAAAAATGCCCTAAATCTAGAGCATCTTATTTTGTTCTAGTTGCATTCTGGTTGGAACACTCACTAAATACCACTTGCTATCATTTCCTTCAGAACAGACACAAGTAGAGCCACATGTCTTAACTTTCGAAGAGAAAATAACACAATTCTCTGAGAGCCCGGAGAAAGAAATATGGCAGAGGAGAAGGTCATATTCACCCCAGCTGCCTGTCCTCTGCCCACACACTCAGCTCAACGGCTCTCAACTGCAACTGATCTCTTGGGAATAAAGCGGTAATACAAATATTCATCCCGAAACTCAAATTCATTTGTAATATGCTGGATGACGCCTCCTTTCATCAGTCTGTCTCCGTACATCACAGCTTCGCCACGGTCAGAGGCCAGGCCAACTTGCATGAGCCAGTTCACCAGGTCACAGCCAAAGAAGATGCCGGTGGAGATCTGAGCACCACACCTGTATGTCAAAGGAATGATTCACCCACATGTTCTGTAAATCTGGTATCACCACTGCACGGTGGGGAAAGGCAAGGAAAAACAGCAGGAAACAAGGAAAGACATCATGATAGTTAAGAGCACGTTAGAAGAGAACTTGCAAGTTTTGTGTACGAGGGACATGCCAATGTTCACTGCCTTTTGCTACAGACACTTCACTGAGAAGCAAAATATACCTACAAAGCTATTTCTGCTTGTGCAAATAAACTTCAGTGGACATAAGTAGCAATTTTCCTAAAACCACACGAGCTGTAATTTTATTTCTTGGATACTTACTTGCCATGTACTCATTAACATGACCATTTCTGCAACAAAATATCTGATGTGAGTGCAGCATGCCCTCAGCAACAGGAACTCAGTCTGCTCTTCCATTTCTCTACAGCTTTAAACAGACACTAACTGTTTACAAATATTGTAAACAAAAACCATTTAACTTGCATATGTGGTTAAATATTTACCACACAGGCAGTACTAAGAACAACAAGACTAAACTAATTTTCTTTTACATATTTATGAGGCAGTGCTACTAACAGCTACCTATTTGCAGTAAAAACAACATTCAGAATTTACCTGCAGCAATGAATGTTTCTGGTTATCTAAGATCTGCCCTATGGGACCCATGCACAGGGCTTCTGAAGATGATTAACAGCTACACAAGACAGCACAAACTGAACTTCTTTCTCTATTTTTTTAAGTTAAAAGCAGCAGTAACATACAGTATTATCATCCATTAGCAGAGAAGCAAGAATTAAAACAGATAAAAGCCATGATTACAAGGTCTCAGTTACAATATGTTTAAATCAAACACGACAGGATCAAGTTAGATGAATGTCTAAAATAAGAAGATAAATTCTTGCTTTTAACTCACAAAGAGAAATAAGACACGAAACTAGTTCTGCACAAACACAATATTAAAACAATGAAGCAACAAATGTCAGATTTTGATGTATTCTTAAGGTGATATATGATTTAACAGAACACAAAATCCAAGCAAATGAACAGCCCAAAGCCTGAGAAACCACAATAGCAGCAGCAGCACATGAAACACAGCTGTATTTCAAAACAAACATTGCCTGATACACCTGTTCTGTCTGGCGTGAAAGAAGCAAGTACTTGAACTGCCATAGTTCATTTTTCCTAAATGGATAACTTTATTATTTTATTTCTTATGGAACATTAGTGACTTCTGAGGAGACTGGACAGAATCATGATGCTGTCAAAAAACAGTTCTGAAATGTGGTTTTGGACTATCTGGCCATTAAAAGATCACCCCATCCTGCCAAACTATTCCTACTTAAAAGCTCACCTAACAAGTGTCCTGTTAGGATAATTCTCTGTGTCTCCCATTTCATACAGTAAATATTTCAATAAAGACAGAATTTTTTCTTGTTCCTGCTGCTTCTGTCTGTATTTCTCTTTTCATCCACTTACATATACCTGAATACATAATCCTTGATTTCAGTACCATAATCTGCATCTGAAAGCTTTGCTGATCGCGAAATTGAGGCCTAGGCCTCACAAGAGGAATGAGCAAAAGAAATTGTATGAACTCGGCCGGAAAGGTCCTATAATCTCACATATTGAGTGGCCTCTGAGTATACACTGACATCAGTTGCAAAAGTTTTGCCCCCTGTAAAAGCTATTTATTAGTAAACATTCAGTCACATAAATACTGACACCTTCTTAATCTCAAAACAAAACAAATGAAGTGTCTCAAGTTTGACAAAACTCACAGACATACACACACTCTATACAGGTATTATGACGTACATTTCTTTAAAAATATTTCCTCTCCTGCACTCCAGGTAAATGCAAAAACTGGGGCCATGGCTTTATGGTATAAAACTTTTATAATTTATATAAAATATGGATGGGATAATCTGATAACTTGCACCTCAATGTTTCAGTTTGAGACTAAAAACATTTATCTGTTACTGTGGAATTCTTCATCCTCACCCACATTAAACCGCATTTCATTATTTCCAAGAGGTAGCTATGACTTCTGTAACATGTTATATGTGCAGGGAGGAACCTTACCTTCTGCCTTTGACAATGTTTTTGACACAGTGATCTCTATGATAGTGGACAAACTGTTGACAGGTCATCCTGATTTCCTCAGGCACACAGGGATCTGTATGCACTGCTGCTTCTCTTCCTCCCCAGAGAAATCCCAGCCTTAAGAAAGAAACAATAAAATAAATTAAAAACAGCAAATCAACCAGAAGCATTTTTAAGGACACAGCAAATAACAGAACAGAACTCATAGGAAGCTTATCACAACTGTTTCAGTGCCCAATGCTTTATAAGCAATCTTCCTAATAAACTTGTATGGCCTTTGAACACCAAGAGACTTTATTCTAAGCTCAGGCAAAAGGAAAGACAGAGAGTAACTGGGAGCCAGCTTTAGCTTCTGGGTTCACACCACAGCCAGCCAGCCGAGTTAAAAATGGCTTTGTACAACGTAGGCCTCCACAGTGAGGTATCAATGCAAGTGTCCATCCACACAAAGTACTTGCGTGAGGCTATGAATGCAGGACTTTAAAACAGTGATGACAGAATCTGATTCAGCATTCACATCTAAGTTTTACTTTACAGGTGAAATTATTTCTGAAGATCCATCATCTCACTGGTCCAATCACATACTTCACCATCATCTGCCAAAGGTTTTGTCTATAGGGAGCCTGTGGGATTTTTGTCTTTGGGAGTGTCATTAGGACAGCTGTAAAAACTCATGCACAGTGAACTGCAATTAGCTCTCCATAACTGGGAGAGAAAAGAAATTTGGAAGATCGAGCAAATAGTAAATGGAATGCAATGGCACCGAACACTCAGTATCCTTTAAAAAATTATTATTATTGATAATTAAGTTTACAGGTGTAAGCATAAAGATTATATTTACCTTCGTTTAAATGGCAGAATAATTAAATGCTTATCTAAGCCAAAAATACCAAAACAAATGAAGCCCTGGAAGAAAAAAAAATATAGAAAAACAACATTAAGCAAACACTTTCGTTCCTAAAGAACAGAAATAAAATGTTAAAAACTCGTTGCTAAAACACACATGAGAAGTACCCCTCTTCTCTAGATATCATTCAAAATGCATTTTGTTTCTGCTTTGATTTTTCATTTGGGCCTTACAAAGATTAACACATAACAGTCCAGCAAAGAAACTCTTCAAGAAACAGTTCTGTAAACCTAGTGCTGTGACATGCCACCTGAGCCCTAAAACATCCTTACATAGCCAGTCACTTAAATCAGTCTTCGTTAACGTCAAGAACAGAACTGACTTATTGTAATTTGAATGCTAAAATGCTCTCTAGTTAATTAATTTTTCTGTGCTGCTTTTGTATCAAAACTAATACTGTTACTTGACACTGCAGCACATCTTGTAGGCACACCTGTCCATGGGTCCGTAAAGCGTTCCTCTAGTACGGATATTAACGCTGCCTTGCTTTCACCTCCATAGGTAACCAAGCCACCTTGCGTCAGTTTGCACTGACACGGGCTGTGTGCAGTTGGAACCATTACAGGAATTGTCAGCTGTTAGTTACTGATGCGGTAACTGAAACTGAAGAGATAATAACTTAAAGCTGTATAGCAAAAGTACCCATGTAGCCATGTTGCACCTATTGAGATATAGTGGTATAACTCCACAGAAGTGACACTTCCGGCACAAGCTTCCTGGTACAAGTAAAGCTAAAATCCTGCTCAGTTTCCACAGGCTTTTGGCACTCTGCTGTCATTTGTACCTTTTAAAGTGTTCATGCACATACAAGACATGCATTATGATGAGAAAGCTACCAAAGCAAAAAAAAAGATTGAGGAAAAAAGGCAAAAACAACATAAAGAGCTGGTGACTTCAGCATCATTTGAGGACTTCAATTTACAGTGCTTGTAACAGCATCTGCTGCAACAGCCACTAAAAAAGCCACTTTCAAAACAAACATCGATAAGTACCTGACCAAAATTAAACACAGCACAGAAGAACTGCAATTCCACATATAGTCTTCCAGGCTCTTGATTGAACAGCCACCACAAACAACTGGAAAGATTCTGTTAAGGAAAAAAAAAAAAAAAATCAACACAAACAACCCACAAATCTAACCTGACTGCTAAAAATCAAAAGCGCTTTCCTACTCTTCACATGCTAATAGATTCTTGTTTGTTTTTAAACAAAATAATGCAAAATGTATCAGTGTAGAGGTCCTGCCCCTTCAGATATTTGCAGAGGAACTTGCCTTAAGCATACTTAGGTATTCAACCTAACACAGCCAATATTAGCCCAGACAGATTGGCAGTATTTGTCTTTAGGCCTGTTAAGCTGAGACCAGTGCTTTCTACATATTTTCTGCATAGCTAAGATTGTGTTAAGCTGAAGCACATACCACTTCAGCTATTCTAGCTGCCTGACAGAAGGAAAAACCTCCAAAGTTAACCCCTTTGGGTGTAAAAACTAATTATTTAATATAACTGGTCACATTCTGTTGTACCTCTGTAATCATTCAGGTACGACTGAAACAGAGGCTAACATTCGGGACACCTCTTAAATACAGAAGAGGTAAAAAAATATATTAGCATGGAATGTTTGTCACAGGAAATTCGAGGGGGGAAAACTTCCATTTGATAACTTAACAGGACTTGAAAAGCAACAGTAGCAGCTATCACACTACATAGCTGTGCCACACTGCTCTGCTTTGCAAAACTACATAGTTATGCCATAGTATTTTCCACTTCAAATAAAAATACTTTCTCCCCATTGTCATCCATAAGAAGCTCAACTTCGAGCATTACATTCAAACAGAGAGAGTTGTTTCTCATCTTTGTCACAGTTAAACACTCAAATTATAATATATCTCTAAAACATTACATTGTGGTACTTCACACTTTTACACAGAGCAGCCACCTTCACAGTTGGGATCTGGTCTGTAGTGACGCTTGGCAACATCAAATTAGTTACCTCGTCTCCAAACCACCACTAAAAGCAACAAAACTACATTTTCCCATTTCAAATAAAGTCTTACATTATTCTTCATTACTGAAGCACCTCAGAGAAATCCAAGTTCCAAATATAAGCACAATCAGATGGAACAATTTTTGTACAGTCTCCTTCAGAAGTAGAATTCCCTTTGTATTTTTAATTATTGTCTAAGGAAGAAGACTAGCTCGAGAAAAATGGGAAGATGGGTAGTAGTGATGAATTAATTACCAAATTATATAATTCCATTCTTTTTCCCTTTAGGGTTCTCTAGTGTCACTTGCTCACTAACATCATCAATCTTAACTTGCCTTTATGATGCAGCACAGAAAAATTAATTTTATGATATCCCTCTTCCAGTAAGGGATCAAAATAAAGCCTCTAATTTATTTAATGAATGGTTACAAGAGTAATTGGAAGATTTTTACTGGACTGCCTACATAGCTTTCCTAAAAATAATTCCAGCTTCATGAGTTAAACAACATGGGAAAAAAAAATACTTACAGCAAAGAGGCCAACAATCAGAAGTAAGCACAGCAGCACGTGTCTGGCCAGCTGTTTGTCTCCAGTCTGTAACAGCTGTTCTTCCTGAGCCAACACGCAGGTTTGAGCACTGCAGCGACTCACACACTGATCAGCTGAGAAACAAACCAGAATTTTTTCATCAGTTCATTTTTTCATTATGAACACCATGAGCAAACCCGTTAATGTAACTTGCTGAGTTAAATTACCTTGTCAGCATCTGTACTGAAGTCACATACACAAAATGTAATATTAGCTTTGACAACAATATCTTCACAGAATCACAGAATTTTAGGGATTGGAAGGGACCTCAAAAGATCATCCAGTCCAATCCCCCCGCCGGAGCAGGAACACCCAGATGAGGTTACACAGGAAGGTGTCCAGG
>VWYH01009425.1:131052-154373 GCA_013399365.1 Pampusana beccarii
CAGTCTCCTCCAAACTAAAGAGATCCAGCTCCCCCAGCCTTTCCTCATAAGGGAGATGCTCCACTCCCTTCATCATCTTCGTTGCCCTGCACTGGACTCTCTCCAGCAGTTCCCTGTCCTACTGGAACTGAGGGGCCCAGAACTGGACACAATATTCCAGATGTGGTCTCACCAGGGCAGAGCAGAGGGGGAGGAGAACCTCTCTGGACCTACTGACCAGCCCCCTTCAGACACCTATTCTCAGATGAAACCGTAGTTTGTGCTCCCAAAATGAAGAAACTTTTTGCCCCAGAACTCTTCTTTCAAAGGTTTAATGCAAACTTAGGTTGTGGTTAACATTTAGAAAGCACTACTAGAAATAATGAAAAAATAGCCACTTCTCAGAATAGTTTTTAAACTTAGAATTAATTTCTGGAATAACTATTTGAAATATACTCTAACAATTTTACTCTGTATCTCAGTGCTGTTGAGCTCTAGATCAGCCAACCAACCATATTTATTTCAGTTCTGTGACTGTATTTTTAACATGGTATATCAGAACACTGTCATAATTCTATCAATCAAAAGGCCCAAACACACGGAGAACGGATGCTTGTCTCCCAGCTAAAGAGTCCTAAGGAATTCTGAGTATCTTCCTCTAGATGGCAGCGAAAAACTTCCTGGCAAGGACATACCTAAGGATTTGCACCAGATACCTGTCATAGCAGTTCAATGGAATAGCAGAAGCACTGGAAATCGTTGCACAAGTGTATCCATTACAATTTGCTTTTACTGATTCATGGGCTTGGAGTGTTCACTCAGTATATCAAAAAAATCTCCACTCAATCATAAGATACTTTCCATCTTATCTTTTAGGATAAGAAAATTAAACTGGCCTTCCTCTTATCATTGGAAGGCATTCTTATGAAGCTTGTCTGAATTACTTAATAGATGAAATAGTTGGCAATAGGCAGAAAGCGAGCATTTTGTGAGAGGAGACATAACCACGTTTCAGTGTGAAATATTTAGATTTGTTGAAAGTTATGTTGCATCCAAACAAAACATAGGGCTATAAACTTCCTTGTTAAGGATGAAAACAACACCACAAGAAAAAGAAAATAGGAAAAAAAGGTTGCACTGCAGCTAGCTTTGATTATTGACAGAGATGTATGTTGAGAATGGGCTGAGCATGCAGTTTTCTATCAGGTGCTCAACAGTCACTTTGATCCATTTTTCCTATTTCAGTGACTTCCAGGGCCTCCGTGCTCAATTTTATCCATCTCCCTCCCCTAGACATGAGCAGTACAGCAGCACAGACACTTGATCTCATCTGCAGGAAGTGCTTGCTCCTCTAGACCTCATTCAGGTTTCTCATTCAAAAGAGAAGAACAATTACAACAAAGGCTTCAAAGGCCTTATTTTAAAATACACAAGATGTGAAGATGAGAATGTACAGAAGTGTGTTTAAGTTGAAATCTTGAGGCAATGTAGAGTTACGCGTTCAACTTTTCAGCATCCAAACAAGGCAATGATGGAGAGGCCTGAATGTTCAGAAGGATATGTTAAAGCAGCTTGGTGGTGAAGAAAACAACTCAAAACAACCATCTATCTTGAGCACTGAAAGATTACTAATCACTACTACGCAGAAGAGAACAAATATGTAACATATTGCCTAATACTTGCATTTAGTATGAAACATAAGTTGTCTGAGTAGAGTTGTGAGAACAAGAGCCCAAACAGTTTCTTTCTGAGAACAACACACAAATGTTGTGGAAGAGTTTGTAATACTAAAACAAGGAGACACTACTGCTTTACCTGTCTCAATTGGAGGGACCTTGCTTTCAACAGCACTGGACGCTGCTTTGCTCTCTCTAGCACCGCATAATTCACCATTTGTTGTTTGACAGGAACAGCAACCTATTAAGCATATACAGAAACAAGATAGTTAGCTTCCTTCACTACCATAATTTATTTTCCAAGTAGAACAAAATATTGTATACAGCTTTAACTATTATGCTCAAAAGTAACCCAAAAGGAGAAAGCATACTTAATTTTTCCAATTTGCTGAGAGGGTAAATGGGTTACAGTACTGATACATAGAAAGAGTTAACATAACACTGCCACTGCAAAAGCAACACAAGTACTTTTAGCTAGAGAGAAAACACGCGTGATCAAAAAGGCCACGTGCAAGCAAGGAGGATTAGAAACACACTGAACAGCAACGCTGCAGGCATACAATTGATTCTCAGAGAGATGGTTTAGCGGGTAAACAACCTAAGTGGATGGTACTTATCACATCCTTATCAAGATACCACTACTTACATAAAAACCATACACATGCTTTTTTTCCTGTCTACTTCCCCCACCCTTACGGTGATGATCATCAAACTTTCCTTAGAAACATAAACCTAAATCCTTGCGCAGGTATATCTAGATTTTCTTCTGTCCTAGCATAACACTTGAAGGTGTAAACAACTGTTCTTCCAGGTCAGAATTAACTTTGGAGCATTATTTTATTGTAGCCTAAGCCATTTATCCTTTTACAAATTTACTTTCTCTACCTCTTTCTGTAGATGGCTGTGGAGAAGATCCTGGAGAATGCTCTGCAGAAGATCCTGCAGAAAGCTGAGGCCCAGTGGCTGAAACTCGATTCCCTTCCCTCACTTCCACTTCAACCCCTTCTACTTGGCTACGTGGTGAATACGGGTTCAATACCTCATAGCTTGACTCCTGCCTGTTTCTGTTCATGCACATAAGTGAGATACCTGACATCAATACACTGATGAACAGGATCACTGCTGTGGTAATTATCTGTTAAGAGAGCAAAGAAAATACACTTAAATACAAAATAAAGGAAAATAGTTGCATTTTTGTGTCTAACTTCTGTACTTTCCCAAATATACTAACAGATGCACCTGAATAAGACAGAGTTTTCTGTATTTGCTGTTCTTGCATCTTGTGGCACTGGAGGAGCAATTAGTACGAGACTTAATTTTCCTTGCCTGAGTAACTCATCTTTTTTATTTGTTAAGTAGGGACCCCTATTTCCCATGCAATCCAAAAACATCCCTGTATCATCGTCATCATCTTTCCCCTCAGGATCATTAGTGCTCCAGTTTAAGTTCTGTTCAGGTGCCTTTTAATTCCAAAGAGGAATGTGCTCTTGTCACCCTCTGGCACAGCTCTCATTTCCACACTTTTGCCAATGGGGAGCATGCTATTAATTAACCTTTCCTTTTAATCATTTGCCATGATACCTAGAGTCCACTGTGAGGCTACTTAATACTTGTGAAAGCACCATATGAATAATCCTGAGAGACTCATAGCTTCTCTATTCATAAGAAAGAGGAAAAACATGACAAATATCTGTGCTAGTGCACTCTACATCCTCTGATAAAAGGAACTATTTATTGGTAAAAATAGTATTTCAGGCTCAGGGACTTTCAAGCCGTGATTGTGCAGGGAAGTCTCCCATCGTGCAAGCAGTTATTGCTACACAGGTAATGTAGATCCTATCTATTACAGACCAAAAGCCATTAATTAGCTATTGGACGGTAACAATTTTAGATAATTATCAAGCGAGACTAGAAATTAGTCACCAGGAAAAGGGCTCTGCAATTCATTACCACTCCCAAGCCTTTTCTTTGGGAAGCCTACTCCCTCTTTTTCTTAGTCATAGCTGCCTAGACATGAAGGTCCTTCTTCAAACAAGTTTTCCTAATGGTTCACTACACAAGTACATTTTTGCATCAATCTATAAGCATTCTATAATGATATTGTTATTATGGTAGCCTGCACTTTGACTGAAAGCTACTTACATAAGAAGCAAACAGAGAACACAGTTTCTCACTAACGCATTGGACATGGCAGCAGCCTGAAGTGATGAGGACAGAACATGTTCATACCTGGTGTTTTCCATAGAAAAATGCAGAGTCAATGCTAGTGTTGTTAGGTTTACCAACAATTAGTAAGATTCCCACCAGAACTGTTGGGACTCTGAAAGAGTAAAATAGGAACAAAGTAACATATTTAGCACGCTGCCACTAATTCTGCAGCAAAACACCTGAATTAACTTACCCCCATCCAGCTATGATAATAAACCCAACAGGAATCTTTACTGTTTCTCTCTTCCTCAACAGAAACAAAGAGAAAGATAGAAAACCTAGGGGAAAAAAGAAGAGGCTTGTTTATTATTAAAAAGGAACTGATAATTACAGAAGCTAAACACTCTATGATGTGACCTGCCCAATAACTAAGATGTTCTTCTCAGACCTTCAAATAGTTCCAAATCCTTTTTCGAGTTGTATTCTGAGAAAGTAAAATAGCAACACCTACTATGTTCCAAAAATTACAATTAATAACGAAGCACTGAAGAAATTCCAGCATATTATATTTTAAACATACCCTTATAGATGCTTACAAAGGTTCACAGGTGTTTAAAAGATATCGTAAGAACATTCAAGACATAAGTAAGTAATTTACTAAGATATCAACAGCAGTCAATCTAGATTGGCAGTCTTAAGTAACCAACAAATAACGGTGTATTCTGTTTTGACCTTTCTTTAAAAACTGACTAGTCCTCTATAAAAAGTCAATGATAAATTTCACAAAAAAGTTTCACATATTTTTACATATGTAACTATTTATGGGACTATCTTCTGGGAAAGCCTCGCAGCTCAGCAATGTTTCCCATGCTGAAGCATGGGTAGTGTTTATCTTAGGCTACACTAACGACGAGCTACCTGTTTCAGTTAAACACAACTTACTCCACAAAACCACCACAGGAATGAAACCCTTAAACTTTTAGACTCAGGAATGGTATATAAAGTCTCCTGCATACCAAAAGTCTTTTTTATCACACATGTAAGGGTCTCCAGGTTTCTTGAGGCATCTTTCAACTCTGCCTACTTCAAGTAATCCCTTCATTAATCATCCACACCTACAGAACACACACGTCGTTTTTAGAAATTGCAATGGCCAAGGGCAAGAAATGTTAATGCTACTTTGGTATTTCCCTTCATTCGGTATTTCCTAATTTTCTGAGGAACAAAGGTGTTAAAATCTTCTTAATGCTGAATAATTTAAAATCTTAAATTCTACAACAGCTAAAAACTGTCAACAAGCTTTTGACTACCTGAAGGGCAACCCACCACATTCACTCTACTTGTAATTGCTCCTGTCCTGAGCACACGTTCTTGCCTTTTGTTACAAGCTGGCCGGGTTGCTGTACCTGGCAAAGACAAACCAGACCTGCCCAGGTAAAAGCTTCCAAGAGCAGAAGCTGTGCCTGACAGGCAGCCTGGTGTGCCAGCGCTGCAGCTCCACACAGCTTGCAAGTCTGCACATCTGTAGAATTACACTAGTGAAAGAAACAATTATTCTGAATAACAGAATCAAACTATTTCAGTACATCAGGCTCTTATTACAGTACCTAGGTTCTGCCTAGAAAAATCATACCTGTCCACAGGTAGGTGCTATAAAGCGAGCTGTAGAGGAATATAAATACTAGGATCTGCATGGTGATGTCTTCCTCTTTAACAATGAAATTCCACACCACCATTCCAACGCAAGCAATAAACTGGAAGGAAAGGTAAGATGCTGTCATTTAAATTGCAAAAGCATGATGACAAGAAAAACTGAACACAGTGTAATTTTACTACAATAATGTTCAAAACTCCACCCTCTGATTCACTGCAGTGTAATTTTATGAACTGGGTAGTTCTCTTAGCAGTAAAAAAGTGCTGCAGTAAGCTCAATATTACAGTTATATCACTGACTAGGCTACCCTATTTTCAGTTTTGGGGTTTTTTTTTGACAGCATATACATATCACCATAAGTAAAATGTAAAACTTTTGTTAACTACAAACCATTTATCTAAAATGATTTGGACATGAAGCTGAGGTCAACAGATGTTTGTTCAGCTAGGAATTATACAAGTTTTCACACAGAGATACCTCACATGTGATAACTTTAGTACTGAAGCAATCTGAAAAAATAGGCTGAAATCTTACAGAAACAGTAATACAGTAGTTCATTTTTTTTTTAATGAAAGCTAACTTTGCTCTTACAGACAAGAAGCACCCGCAGCTCTCACACACAACTTTTTTCCGAATGTGACTCCATGATCAAACCTCAAAGAGTTTACTTTTTTTTTTTTAATGATGCACTACCACACAGGTGTAATACAAGCACAGGCTGCTCTCACTGAATTTAACAGCAGTTGTGCAGTTGACTTCAAGGCAAGAAGGAACATGTACCCTATAGTTTTCTCTCAGTTTAAATAACTATTAAAATTAAAATTAATCCAGAGCTATTTGGCTTTGCCCTTCCCTAGCCACCAGCCACGCATTCCCACCCCCCGCACACCAGCACTGGCACCTGACGGATGCCTCAGCAAACCACTGCAGGAGCTCAGCCAGCCTGGGGATTACTTTCCTATTTAGCTCCTTGAATCCGGTCACGGCAGAGTCAAACACACAGGGCTGCTGGTCCTGGCACTGCTGACTGCAGATCAGCATACACTGACATGGAAGTGCACTCAGCACTATTGGACAGTAACTTTTAGCACTAAAAATGTATTCCAGAAGCCACTCTCCATTCTGAATTGCTTACAGTTCTGTTTGAGAACTGTACTACTAGCACCAACTCTCATTTTCTTCAAGGGTGTATTTTAAGGCATGGAAATTATTCAGACAAGACGTGCATTAGATTTCCCTGCCCATTTTAGATGACTGGAAAGATATAACTATAGAAACTGAACTTCTGAAAATGTTTAAAATAAGACTTAACCCCCTCCCCCCTCATTCTTCTCACTACTGACCTGAGCAACAAGTAGATTTGTCGTAATCATATGAGGAAGCTGTTTGTATTTCTTACTCAGAAGAACAACAATAAGAGACCAGATCTAGAACACACAAGAAAAAAATTGAATTTAAGACTAAAAAAAGAGAAGAACAAGATGAGTATTCTGCCACACTATGGTGAAATTAACATACAACACATCTTCTTGACAAGTTTCTTAGCAACATGACTACTATAGTCAGCTCCAAGTGATCTCCTGCCAGGCCCTATGCCTCAGAAAACATCTCCAGAAAAAGCATCTTTGTGTTTCCATGATGGTGAGACATTTCCAGGGAGTACTGAAGGCTGGCCTCTAGAGTGCAAAAGCCTGGCTGTTCCTCAGGATATAAATGATCACAGAATTGTCTGGCAATTTAGAATTTAAAAGGTTTCCACCCCACCCTGTCCTTACTGAATCTCCCAAGACTATTTGTGACAGTAAGCAGCAGCATTCACTTGTGCCTTCCCTTGAAGCACAGTTTCAAGACAACAGGACTTCAGTGAGACACCAACTTAAGAAAATTCCAACTTCCTGCAACATGGACGTCTTTCTTTTAAAAAAAGCAAACAGAATAAACACACTATCTGTAGTGCCTACGAAGCCAAAACACAACTCACATCGGACTTCTGGGATAACAACCCCTTTTTCAAGAACTGGGCACTCAGAATTTCTAAAAAATGAATCTAATAAAGCTAAATTAAAACTTCCAGGTTAAACATTTCCATTAATACTCATTAATATTTAATTAAATAAACGTTTGCTGATGTTTCTGGAGCTGAGGTTTTTACATAGCCTTCATTACTGTGATATCCAAGCACCACACATGGTTTGGTGTAATAATCCCCGTGAGGTAAGCTAGCACTTATTCCCCTACACCCCATTATTTTTTGAAAAACAAAGAGGGACTAAGGGCGAATAGTTGATAGTTCACCCACACACACATTTTATGCATCAGGCGGCCAAATCCCAAACTCTCAAGCCCTGCACCACGGCTTTAATTCACCTATCCATCTTTCTCTACAGTGCAGCTTTCCAGCTGACCCATTGCTAAATCAAGAA
The DNA here is from genome assembly GCA_013399365.1 of Pampusana beccarii. Classification (NCBI taxonomy): domain Eukaryota; kingdom Metazoa; phylum Chordata; class Aves; order Columbiformes; family Columbidae; genus Pampusana; species Pampusana beccarii. The sequence continues at coordinate 138,933 of VWYH01009425.1, forward strand.
GATTTTTAACTTCTTCCTCATCCTTCTGCAACAGAATACAATGACAAAACGCAAATCTCATCTTCTCATGACTGGATTTGCTGTGTGTGTACTAACACTACCCTGACACGACCGTGTGCTTTCGTATTTCACCTTGCCAGCACCTACCAGAGAAACTAGGCTGACAATACTTATGTCAAAGCTGACATTTTGGAGTGCAGATGCCAGTGGGTTGGGGTCCATGGATGGAATGGTCAACAGCCACGCGGAAACGTACATAATGGGAGCAGACACAAAAGTGCTTATCACCATGCCTGAGGTAATCTGCAAAAAGAGTCAAACAGAAACAAGAACAGAGTTAATCACAGCTCAGGTTAAACTATCTGCTTGCAGGAATACAACCACTGGCAAAATTGTACCCTTGACTTAAACATATATAGACCTTTAACAAATCACTGAGTTGATTCTATGACAAATTATTTAGAATTTGAGCCAGAAAGCATCCACTGTATACATACAGTTAAACTGAACATTTTAACATGCTTCTGAAAGTGTAGGAATAGAGAGTTCCATACTGCAAATTCTTACAGAGCTTTTTCATGGGCGTCAAATATACTAATGACTACAGTCTAGGGGTGGACTTACAATGTCACAGTTTACTTTTGGATGCAAAGATTCACACTGCAAATAAATACACAAACATGTAATTATGCATTACTAATATATGCCAATTCATGAGAAGAAGTCATATATATTTACTTCTAAGGGATTTCTATTTTGGCTTCTCATTGTCTTTCTGCTTTCTAGAATTTGCACAGTGATGGAAGTGTGAACTTTTATTCATGCTACAGATATTACAGATCTGCTTTAAAGAGATTTCCTGAGTTTGTTGAGCGCAAAATTCTACCTTGTAAGGTTCATTTTTAGTGTTCTTTTTTCCCCCCTTTTCCTAAAAAAGCCCAAACAAACCCAAAATAGGTAACATTAAAAACAATGGAAGTCAACAGAAATGTTTCAATGTCAATTCAAGTGGAAGAAAGGAAATGCCTGTAAAATTTGTACCCTAAGTTAAAAAGATAACTGATAGCCTCTAGTATAAAAAGTAAAATAAAATAAAATGCATTTCTATTGCAAGATTTAACTGAAGGGCAACTCAACAGAATCAGTTAAAGCATAAGTTCTTCCCTAAGATTTTGGTATTAAGTTAACACTGTTCTTACCAAAGTCAGTAACATAATTTCTGGGTTTTTTTCCCTACAAAAACACTAGCTCAAAAATAAGGTCTTTGGAAAAACAAACACACACCACCAACAAACCTACCACAAAGATACAAATTCTTTATATTTAAAGTTATCCTTGTTCTTCCTACTAGAGTCATTAATAAGAAAAGTATAAGGATTTACTTACAAATGTGTACTATTAAGACACTTGAGACATCAGGAAAGAGTACTTTGCTTAATTAATAATCTGAAATGTAATTTATATTTGAGATCTAGGGAGTACAAGCAAATCTAAGCAGTCTATACCACAGAAAAGTAAATTAATCAAGCCTATTTAAGTATTTAATTAACAAAGTTAAGCTCAAAGTTAGTATATGTTTGAGAAAAGCTAACTACATACAATTCCTACTTCCATATTAAATTGACTTGCAAATATTGCGACACCAGGTGCTGATGGAAAAACTCCATAAAGAAATGCATAGTTCGATAAACTGGTATGGTTGACTGCGCTGTCACTCTTGTCCAAGAGTTCCACCATTTCTCTACAGAGAAACGGCATCATAAGTCTGAAAAGAGAGGGAGAAAAAGTAATTACAAAAAAGCATTACTCAAGTTATAGCAATAGACTCTTCTTTACTCAGAAAATGAACCAAAATGAAATCTAAGGCTTGTTCGAATACTACCCATGAAAAGCCAAATACCGACATCACTTTGAACGATTGCTTTTACTTTTACCATGACATTTACCAGCTGCTTAAAAATTTCATGTCACAAGTTAAACCAAAAAAACCCCCCCCCCCCCCATATACATACACACACATACACAAAGGTAAAAATGGCACCAATCTCTGAGACAGAAGCACATTCTCTTGTTGGGCAGACATGTTCTTCGTCTCTGTAAACCTCAGATTTAGAAAGGTAAAATATAAAAAAAACCCCTCATTTTTCAGCTGTTAAAGTAATAGTAGCTATAAGCAGTCAGCAGCTTTGATAACTAGACCACCTTTACGGAAACTGCCTGAAATATAAGAAGGGCTCCAGCTTCAGTATTCCGTTCTGGAAGTTTTGGCCAAAACACCTGCATCCTTGCTATTGTGTTCTCCTCTAGCAATGCCCCACATTTCACATAGACACGCTATGTCAGCCTTACACAGTCTCATTTCATAAACTCATTAGTAAAGCAAAGTGGTAACATTAGAACATGAGAAAAAATTGTTTTTAACAAAATGTGTCATTGAGCTGGTTTACAAACTAGGTCTTTAAGTTTGCTGGTTAGTTGTACTGATATTGAAATGCACCTTCAAATTTTACAGTAAAAACTTAATCACCAAACAATGGTTCTATTATGTTAATTGTAACTCTGTGGCAAATAAAATATTTAGTTCAGTGGTACCTGCGATATATATTCAATGATGGTGTAAGTTCTAAATACAAATTGTCATTTATTCATGCTTAAAGTCAGACAGTTTAAGAGTGCAAAGCAATAGTTTTTAAGCTCTTCCAATATAGCAGTTTCAAAGATTCATAGACAAAGCAAGCAAAATCAACTATTTAGAGAAGTATTGTTTAATCCAAAGAAAATGCAAACACTAAGCAAATAATACTTAAACTCACTCTTGCCTGTTTAACTAGTAAATTTTAATTTAGCCAGTAACTCCCCAAACACCCAATTCATGACAGATGGCCTGTGACCAGTCCATCAACCCACAGCATCCCTGATTTTCTTTCTCTGAAGAGCCTGACAAAGGTTTGTGGTCTGCTGTATTTCCTTTAAAACTTAACAGTTGTGTACTATCAGAGTTTGAGAAGCACTCACCCAAAATACTGGAAGTGGAACATACTATCACTATAACGATTTTGAGAGAAAAACCATCTGACCAGTATATTCAGAGCTTAAAACATCTAGAGAACAAAATCATAGAAGAACATAAATAAAACTTACAGTTTGGCTGTGATGAGAAGGATCAGTGCAACAAACATACCCTTTGTCAGTTTTTTTGTTTGTCCCACCATAGTCAGTCCAAGGTAAAAAAGTGCAGAGCCAGAAAACGAACTGCCCAGTCCATCAAGGAAGTTTTCAAGGTATTCAGGAACTTTCTGGCCAAGAATAAAGTTTGAGGCAATTCCTATGAAGACCATGAACACAATTGGGTTCTGCAAAACTCGGAGGAGTGCTAGGCCCACTATTTTGATTTTGCTGTGTGACACAATGCGATTATCCCTCCACTTCTGGATTTCACAGAAGATAAACCCCAGAGGGTTTAGCATCATAAGAGATATTGGAGCCACTAGGTAAATGTACTGCAGATACTCTGGATAAGTGGTTTGATATAAAGCTTCAACTAGAAGACAGAAAATGAAAAGTGATGAGTGATAACATTTCAGTACAAAAATACATTCATATTGAAATTAAGTTTTGTTGCCTGAAAAATAGAGAAAAATTATTATCCTTCAGAGCATTAGAACCGCATTTACAATCGGCATAAGATGACATAGTAAAAGACATATGCCCAACCAACATTAGGCCATAGTTGTCTAATGAACATAATAAAGACCAGAGATTAACTGTCTAACACTATTAACTGATCCTATGAATATTCAAAATTTACAGGAAAAAATTAAAATAATATAACAATCCCACACGCCCTCTGAGTCATCCCAAATGCTGAAAAAAGTAGGGTTTTTGCTGAATGGCTTTTCCTCCCCAGAAACACAAGAGTTAAGGAGAATTATATGCACTTTTGCAGGACACAAGTTGCTTCTCATCTTAAGGGAGTCTCACATCTCTGGAATTTAACCAGATTTCAGTGGGTAATTCAGGTGTAATCTTTCTACACTGATTCCGTACAACACAGCAAAGCAATAACCAAATAAAAAAAAATACATTGGCACATAATTATTAGTTCATTTTCTGGGACTACTCAGGACAAGGGTTATCACTGTAGTTCTGGTCCCTCAAGGAACTTTAAATCGTGAGCATTTGTTTTCATGGCTGCTACTCAAGAGGAATAACACTCAGGAGATGCAACTGAGGGAAACAGGGTGTTTTCATCTAGGTAAGAAACAGTTTGCAATTGCATTTGTCCATATTTTATAAATATTATTATTTCAAGTGTATTTGTTGTAACAGCACTTCAAAAAATCATGAAGAGACACTGAAAAGATATACGAGATCCTATTCAGGACAAATTAAAACAAAAATAACAACAAAAAATATTTTTAAAGTAGGATTTTGTTTTAATGATGATATCCTACTTAAGGGCACTTGTAAAGATGCAAAGTCTTGAATCCTGCAGAATGCAGATGTTTCGGTCTCCCTATCATAATTGCATGACTTCATACGGAAAAAGAGAGAAGGAGAAATCATGCATATGAAACACTTCCGTCACATAAGCAGTAAAACGTTTCAATTGCCACCACTGCTTCGCGTTTGCATTTTAAATGTGTGTTATAAACAAAGAGTTCAAGTGAAATTATTTTAAAACTTCAAGACCTATACTGTTGTGTTTCCTGTATATGTATTAAACGATGAATTAAATCTACTAAAATTGCTGTTTATTTAGCAATTGTTTATTTAACAATCCGGAGTTTACCTGTTTAAGAACGCCATGTTAATTCTCCAAACTTATTTGGAAAGATAACATTTATCTTTTACCTGCCTTATAATGTTATTATTTCCAATAATTTCTAGAAATATGCAAAGTGATGCTTTCCATTTTAGTTTTTCTTACTCAAGTTAGAGACAAATACATTCTTTCCCAGGCAGAAGTATCTCAATATGCAGGTGCAATTCTAATTATACTACAAAGAATAAGTATAAAAAAAGGAAGCACTATTGCATAAATACACCTGCTAGACCTTTCTATGGGATAACTTAGCACTCCTAAAGTACTACGTAAAGATCACTAAGCAGCCAACTGTTGCAGGTATTTTCATGTCCCCGGATATTCAACCTGTTCTTTTTCTGAAAAAAGTTTTCCCCTGTAACTATGTTTTTCAAAATCCAAAAGATTTTAACCTTCATATTAGTTAAGCAGCTGGAATGTAAGAATCTAGTAAGTGCTAAATCAGCATTTACTTTAAACTGCCTCCTCTTTAGACTGAATAAACTGACATTCTCAATTAGTTGACTTCCAATATACAAGAAAAAGCACTAAAGGTGCTTTTCCTCTTACAAGCCATGATTAAAGTAGCTATACAAGAGCTACCTGCCCAAAAATCCTGAATAAACTGCTGAACACCACTTCCAAGTTTGTGGTTAGTTACTGTATTTAACAAGTCAGTTTTAAACACTAAATGTATTCTGCTAAATAAAACCACTTTAAACATGCTGGACACTTATTATGTAAGTCAAAATTTTCTAAAACCCCAACCTCAGAGCAATACTTTTATACTGCTTTATACAGAACACCCATTTCAATCAAATGCAACTCAAGATAAGTCACATGCAAATAATGTCTGAGTTTAAAAATGTAATAAATCATTATTTTTTGGCAAAGTGAAACTGCATACTTAATAAAACATATTAAGCTCTATAAGTAACTTAACTGATGTATGAAATCACAATACATTTTCCTGGGTGGCATAAAATGGAAGCAATGTAGATTGCTGAGTCAGTGCGAAAAAAATACGAAATCACTCTTAGGGAATCACTAAGGCAGTGAAAATAATCCACAACTATCTCTGATGAAAAATGTTCTTTTTATTTAAATCAAGCTGTCTGCTTGCTGATCATGACCAAGAGAAAAAAAGAAAAAAAGAAAAGAAAGATATTTTAATTTTTTTTAATCCATTTTCCACATCCCATTTGCTCAAAATTACATATAAATTACACACTAGTTGTTCCACTTAATACAATTAGCACCATTAAAGTCATGGTAATCGAGCCATCATCCACACCACACTTCTGCTCCACCTGTGCTTTTACAACAGAGCACTGGAGAGTAGGTGAAGCTGTTCTGTCAGAGTGGTATTATCTCACCTAGTGATAAAAACCAACCAACCAAAGCTTTCTACCATAGTAATTCTATCTATATTGGGGGGTCTGCTAGCAAACCTCTGTACCAGCTGTTTTTCACTCTGAACCAACATCAGTTCATAGTATAGAACTGTCGTAACAGTGATTAGAGTGGTGATCTTTGAAATTTTGATTTTTCTCTATGTAAACCTTTGCTCAACAGCAAAAAAACAGCATAGTGGTTATTAAAGAAAAAAAATAGATGGAATGCAAACTCAAGATGTTATTTATCTATTTAAAAGTTAAAAATGCCTTTTAAAATAGCGTTATTATAATACACAGATTTGTCAAACCTGATTTTTTTCCATTCACAAATTTCAACTGAAGCAGCCTTTCAAAATATATTTTCATTAAAAGATCAGGTTTTGCTCAAAGCACTACTTATCATCATACACAAAAATAACCAAGCAGGGCATTTGTTATTGCCCAGTCCTGCACACACTTCAGAGAAACCACTGACAGTAAAATGTTTGCACAGCTGACAGCATGAACCAAACACTGGTGAAAGTTTGGGGATGGAAGAAGGTCACGAAAGGAAATAAACAACCTTTAAGCACCTACAGTGTTACTGTTGCTTAAAGTATTCCAGTAAAGTTCTTAAGGAACCACATGTTGTGAATTTGGCCAGATTGTACATAGAAGAAATATTAATCATATCTTATACAAATCATGAAATACTTGAAGAAAAATGTGGTCTGACAAGGAAGTCATTCAAAGTAGAATGTTCTATCTAGAAAGATCCAATGAAAATATGTTCAGAGAACCTCAAAACAGAAAAAAAGAGAAACTCTAACTGGCATTTTAATCCAGTACCAAGGAACAAAGACGTAATCCTCCCAGCCCTGTTTGTGAGGTACTTCTGATTCCTCTCAAGACGAATACATCTCAGGGGATGCAACTGAGGAAAACAGCGTACTTGCATCTAAGTAAGAAAAAGTTTGCAATTGAATTTGTCCATATTTTATACATACCCAGCAAACTTGAAAATAGTAAGAAAGATTTAAGATCCTCCTGAGCATGCTGGAAAAGGGAGAAAGTCCCTGCCAATTCCTCAAGTAACCTCAAATACAGACCTACTTGTCATTATGCATAATCTGGAACTGCATGTTCATGTTTCTCTTTCGTAACTGTATTTTCAATTCTGTAGTCAAATACCTTGCTTTTTGCTTTGCTAGAACAAACTTGCTTCCTTTTTTTGTTCCTAGCCTTGTCTGGATGATAAGACTGATATCAAGAGAATCTGAGAGGCACAGAGTACTTTCTCTTCAGGGAGCAGTAAACAAATAAAATATAGTCCAGACATCCCCTCCAAATGCCTTCCACTCGAGGTGTGTTTCGAAGATCCCGACATCTGCAGTGTGCTTTCCCACTCCAGCCGCACGGGTCAGGTGGGGAGAGGCAGCACTGAGAGCTGCACTGGCACAAAAGAGCCTCCCAAAGCAGGTAAAAAGAGCTGCAACTCTGACAGCAGCAGGTGGGAGAAGCCCGCGGCAACTCCAGCTCACTTCCTAAGTATCACAGCATGTATGGCCAAAAACATATTAACATACCATTAAGAAAAACCTATAAAAAGGAAAAAGAAAAAAATCCTTGTTTATCAAAAGGGAAGAAAATAATAGTCTTACAGACTGGATAAAATTAAGTTTAATAACTGATGTTCCTTGGAATTGAGAACATAGGCTGACAAGAACAAGCGTATGCAGCTATAGGAGTTATACTCTGAATGCCCCTTTGTTTTTTGGTTTGGTATTTTTTTCATTCCACTGGACTAGTGGCTAGTTACACATTCAAAAAATGGCACCGCAGCCACATAACATTATGATCTGAGATACACAAATGCAATTTACCACAAATAACACAGCAGCTTTGCTTTTAAAAGACTCAATTCTTCCAAGACTATAACCTAAAGCAAGTCTCCTGGCCACAACAGAATAAAGATTAAGGGATAAAGCATGATTAGCTACACAAATTACATGAAGTAGCACAAAAATAAGAAGCTTTTTCTGAACACATTTAAAGTTTGTCACACACACTCCACAATCAGTAGACACCAAAATTATGGCTAGATGTTTCCTTTGAGCTAAACCGAGAGGTAATGCCAAACCCACTACAGCTGTTTCAGAGGCCACTGGTACAGGCTCATACTTCATAAAGTAAGGAACTTCGGTCCTGAGGGAAAACCTGGCAATTTCCCATAAAGAAAACTGCCTACAGTAAGCATAAGGCAATTCTTACCAATTTTGAAATTATATTTTAAATATTTTGTTGTTGTTGTTTAAAAACTATTTAAATTAACATTACAAGATCACATAGACAACCGTGGTTGGATTGTTTTAAATTCTGCATCATTCATACCAGCTGACGGTTTTCTTCTCTTACTAAAAAGTACATGGCCTGAGGTCAAGAAATGTGACTTGAGAAATGACTTAGCTCATAGCTTCAGTTCAGAAGTCAATTTCAAATTATGAAAAACAAAAGCAAACATGTCTAGAACACTGAAAAAAAAGTTTTAAAGGAGAAAGCATAAGGAACTACTCACCTATTGGATATCCCAGTGCAAAGTCATTGCTTTGCGTAGCAAAAATAGGGAACAAACCTGCTTTGCTAAATCTGTTCTCAGGACTGGCTACCAACAAAGTTAAAACGCAAACTAAGAAAAACACAGCAGCTTTGGCAACTAAAATACTGTACAGGAAGGACCAATTGACATTAGAAAAGTTAAGTACCACCATGTTTTTGAACAGTAGAGCTGGGAGTGCAAAACGGGACACAAAATTTCCCAGTCCTTTGGCCTGAGTTGTTGTGATAATGTTGGCTCTTCCAGCTATGTAGCCACAAAGAATTATTCCAAAGCATTCTAAGAGGGCTGGGAAAAGCCTGCTTATTGACATAGAAGGAGGACTGCTGGTGGTATTGAGCCCAACTTGTCCAGGCAAAGAAATAGACATATTAGCTGAAGACGAGAGGTTCTTCGTATTGAAGTCTGAATAGTTATCCATTTCCTTTGACCACCTCTTCCACAAAAAAGAGCTTGAAATGATCTCATCTGTAAAAGAAACAAAAGTATTTATTTATTAACTTCCAAAACCATGTTTGCAAATACTTGTGGTATTAGACTTGCTGACAGCAGTGTTGACACTTAGAAGTGCATTACAAATAAATAATGAGAAAAATAATAAGTAATCAAAGAAACTCTGGGAAAAAAGAATGCTGAAAAATCATCCCATACACACATCATCTTCACATATCTTCTCACAAGCCCACACAATTCAACAAGACAACACAGGCTAAAAATCCCCGAAGAAATCCAAGAGTAACACTGAGATATTAAAACTAAATGTAGATTGGGCAAAAAGCCTGTTGGAAGGAGACTTAACAAGGATTTGTTGTTGTTGTTGTTATTATTTTAGGATCTAAACATCATTTGGAATAAACTACAACTCTTCAGCACTTTCCAGTCATTGTGTCAGAATACAGTAATTGCTAAATTCTCAGTGCACACTCCTCACTTCCCTGGACTACCACTACAAGTCTAGTTAACTCTCTAACAGAAAAGCACAAGATTCTTCACAGAGACTTTGGTTAGCAGCTTGTAACTTTTCTTACCTCCTCAGCTCACTGCAAATCCCAACTACAATTCTCACATACTCTTTGCTTTCAGCTATCAAATTGTTAGTTTTCTTTTCCAACTCTTTTTGTTTGCCCCAGGATATCTTATCTCAGGTCCTCTCTAAACCATGTCCTACTTGGTCCTTTTTCCTTCACAATAAAAATACACTTTAAACTCCCAACATTGAAATTTCATCCTCAACCTCCCTTTGACTACTGCTGTTCACGGCTGCTTCCCTGCACTCAGCTTTACACATGGTCAGGAGCCCTCTTTCACTCCCACCTTTAGATTCTATTTAATCCAGGTTCTGCCCCTGAAACAGCTCTTACCAAAATCCTGAGAGGCCAAAATCTTCTTAAACTCTCAAAACTGGTGTTCCATTTTCATACTTTGTGACCATCATACACCTCTGTCATAATCATCCTCTTCTTGAAATTTTGCCCTTCCCCTCTCTTTTGTAACTATAGCTCCTCCTAATTCCCCTCCCATCCCTACTTGCTCCGATAAGAGGCTCTCAAAATTTCTGTGGCTGCTGATAGGGCTCCTTCCTTGTTCCTCTTCTGTCTTCCTACAGCCTCTGCATGTGTAGTTTCATAAGCACTTATTAAACTACGAACACATGAGTCAAAGATCTCTTTCTAATCCAGATCTATCTTCTTCTGTCAAAACTACCACTTCAGCCTGTCTCTTTTGTGAATATCCTGCTGTCAATTCAAGTTGAATGAGCCTGAAATTTTTCTCTTCCTATTCCCCCCAAAAGATGCTCCCTCAGTTACTCTGTGCCATGTATTTATTTTGCTAGAGGTGAGTAACAAAGGTTATAAAACCATCTAATTTGAGAGAAATGCAAACTTACTGAACTCATTCATCCTGTTGCAAGGAAAATCTTCATATTCTATGAGTTTCAGTTCTTTTTTTTGTACATCCTCCTACAGACTCATTCTCCATACATCAAAACACCCTTGCTTTCATATTCTTTTACAATCTGAGCTTATGCCCTCTTAATCTATCACAGAATAACAAGAGAAATAGCCCTTACAAGAACATGAGCGCCAGGCAAGGAAGAGAAATTTGCTCAAGAATTGTAGCTCCCTCACAGCGGTACAAAAAACATTTGGCAAGGTCCTCTCTACCTTGGAGAAAGATTTAGAGATGAAATAAATCATCATATCACTCATCAAGCTTGTACCTTGCTTTATGCAACTTCAACCTCTCCCAATGTTTCAGTATCATGTGCTAATGATACACTTTTCACTTGGCAAGGGATCCATATATAACATAGTAGCCAATTTTCTAATCCATTATGCTATTGCTTATCCATATTCCTACATAAAATTCTTCAAGCGTGTAACAGTGACATTTAAGTATGCATTAAATTAAGTATTATGTACAACAAATGTTTCTTGTGACTCCTGATTGTCACTTGCTACCAGCCACCCACTTTGAAAGGGCTGACTATAACACAGCAGGTTCTATACGCAAGTAGACATGTAAAGTCTGCAAATCAAACGGCGAGAGGCCACCAGACACCAGTATTCCATGGTCAATAGCAAGGTCCTGCCAGAAACAGGTACAGCTTCGGTGGTACAGCTGTGAAACATGCAAATCCTAAGGCACTCTGGAAGTAAAGATTATTTCCCCCCTTTTGTAGAGGTAGAAACTAATGCAAAGGCAGACTGATCTGCCATACGCCATTTAACATACCAGTGGCAAAGCTGAGATTCCCAATTCCCAAACCAGTGCTTTGTACAGCACAACGGCTAGATATGTGCAAATTAACTACTGGTCTAAGAGTACTCCCAACCTCTTTGAATCCTGTCCCCAGGGAACAGGGAACTCATAACAGCCAGGTAAATAAGCAAGTAAATCAAGTCAGAGCAAAGACGAGATCTTGTGCACGCTATTTCACACCCTGGCATCCAGTATACACATATTCACATGTAGCATAAACTCTTCGACTCATGACTTCCATTTATGTCTGAGGGTTTTAGTAAACAATCTCGCAACGCTGTTACAATTTATTTGGACTGAGCAGCTGCATCACCTAAATCTGTCCTTGGCTACCTCTTCTCCCAGGGAAAACAAGTCTTACTCCAAGTAAGGCTTATTTTAAAGGTTGTATTTTTCATATGTTATAGATGATACATTTATCTAAATACGTTTGGACCAGGAGCCCAAAGCATTATCTGCTACAGAACAATAGAAAAACTTGCAGTAAATAAAGCAGACAACAAACCATTTCTTCTACTAAAAAAAAATTAGGGAAGTCATTGGGATTTGCAAAATGTCCAAAAGAGGATCAGAGACAGATCTGCAACACTGAATTCTTGAAAGAAGCCAACCACATTCTACACCAGCTTCAAGGTGAAAAGCAGGTTTTTGGTGCAGCCCCATCTCAAATTCTTCAAGCACTGCACAGAGGCTCCTGGCAATGCCACATGTTCGACCTGCTCTCTGCTGAGGTATTTTTTCAGCGATAAGATAAGCATAAAACTTTCTTAACCAAATGCAACATTTGATTTGTAGAGGAAGTGTATTTTGGCTGTATCTATCCCTAAATTCTGCCATTCCTTCTCATCCCCTGTGGCTTCCTATCCAAAGCTGTATGCTTTACCATCGTGTCAATACTAATGACAACATTTATTTTATGATAGCCTTACTTAGAAAAGCCATCGTCTACATACAGTTATATAGTGGAAGGACTTTTACCACTATGGCATCTCCTTCCTCTCTTTCTCTCCTGAAAAGTGGTTTGAGCTATTCAGGCTTTTTGCTTACACAGACTAGGCCTTCACAGGTGAGTCTATCGATATAGCTACACGAGCCCATAATTTTAAACCAAAATTGTGTCTACATTAATTAAACACCTGTCTTCCCTCTGTATTAAAATTACTATTTCTCCTCATAAAATCACTACAAAGTACAGAAGTGCCCTTGTCCCCATTTTGTAATTCAGGACTGAAATAAATATGCAGAAGACTGACTCTCTGGTTGTATCTGTCGGTAGCACGTGCCAAATCCTGCATCTTCCCCACTAGATCAAAACTGACAGGGATACACACCCACACATCCATCTTCTGTAAAGTGACACAGCTATTCCTGCAGCCTTCCTTCAGGCTATCCTCACCTTGAACTTCATTACAAAGGCCTTCGTAAAGTCAGTCAGGCCAAATTTTTGGTGAACCACATGCGTTTCAAAGAAAGAAACTGCATCACAGTAAAGCTGCTACTGGCACTCTTCAGAGGGCTTTGAGTGTGAATCATCTCTTCAGCTCCAGAGATGCCCACATCCCAAAACACTCACATTTAACATAGATTAACATTGCAGAGCAGCGGTTATTTTCCAGAAATGAAAGCTCTTGCGCAGCATGCTGCTTAACACAGTGAATACATCTCTCAGTCCCTTTTGCTCTACAGGATACATATATTTATATAACTGTTATGAGATTATGCAATGACTAATCACAGATTTAATGTATAGCCTTATTACACCTGGTGTTTAACTCAAACTAGCATCTCACATGAGCAAAAACGTCTTCGATTCACAGTTCTTAATGAAATCAAAGATACTGATCTGATGCAGAGCCAAAACCTTAAATATTCTAACCTTAAATATTCTACACAGACACTCATCTGTTCTTACATTAGATGTAAATTAATTAGTCAAATGATACTAAACACAGTTACAAAGGAAAGCACTTAGCTTCGACTTCATAAGGCATATGATTTGTGGTTATGCCTTCAGGGATAGAGATTTGAATCCTTGAAAACTCAGCCACAACCGCGTTGTTGGGAACTGCAGGCCAATGAAGACAAAGCTTTTGGGGATAGCACTGCCTGCTCTGCTGTGACTGTCAGGCGTAGCTGCTTGCAGACAGGCTATCAGCTTGCATTCGAATGGAAGGACAGTGCAGCCAGCACAGGAGGAAGCCTGGTATGAAGAGCAACAATAGAGAGCAAGGAACAAGTGCAGTTTACAATTCCCTTGAAATAAGCTGGAGCACTGGTATTTGCCCACGTCTCTTGTAGGCTGTCAATATTTGTAAAGTGTTAAAATTCACCAGACCAGAAACCCAATTCTCCAGCAGCTTTCAGTTAAGCAACATCGGGTTCCTCTCTGAGTACTGAAATGGAGAAGTCATCTCCTTTTCCATCAGAAAAATCCCTTTCATCTTCTTTTTAAATGAAATTCGAAGACGATAGGAGAGAATAGAAGAGATACCTCAATGCACGTCTTCTTTCTGGTCTCAACTTTCAAGCTTTCAGCTGATAATCACTGTTAGGATAATTCTGGTGACACTGGCAAGGCTGCACACATCGTTCATAAATTATATCCCACAATGTGACCTCATTTCCTACTTCAATGCAATATAGAAACGTACAAGGATGACACATTATTTTATTCAGAAGGCTGCAAGTGGAGTGGGGGCAGGAGGAGTTACGGTTCATGGCAGCTTTAGCACCTCATCCTCAGCTCAGATAAGGACATACCACACGCACGTTCACATAAGAGTTTGTAAAGTCAGTCAAAGAGGAAGCAACTTCAGAGTTACAATGATAAAAGTGGAAAGAAGTGATTACTGCAGTTCCCACTCTTGCAAGGTAACCACGATTTTTACTTTTCTCTCTATCTGGCTAAAAAAGCAGACACAGGTTACTATTGCCGCAGCAATTAACCCAAGGAGCGGACCACCACCGGTGCAACAAGTGATACGAGACCTTTAATCTCCCCGAGCAGTTGCTCTTCAAGCTCACGTTTCCTTTTTCAGTTCTGTCTGTGCTGTCACTGCCAGCGAGCCCCAGGCCCTTGGGGCCGGCGTGTGCGCGGGGAGCCCGGGCGGCCCAGACCTGCCCTGGGTACGCGATTTACAGCGCCCACAGCCCCGCAGTGCTGCAGCCTGCGCCAGGCTGTGCCAGGCTGTGCCAGGCTGTTGCCAGGCTGTTGCCAGGCTGTTGCCAGAGTGGGTCCGGACAGCACCAAACGAAGCAACAGTTGCCAACGGCGCGAAATACCAAGCCAAAATGGAAAACATACCTCCCCCTAATTTTCAGTTAGGCCCATCTTAGGGTTTGTCAGCAGATAGATACACGCCTTCGAAGCAAATAGCAAAACATACTTTGAAATACAGATTATATTTTATTGTTGGCAGCCCTTAAGAAGCGTCTCACTGGCTGCACTTGCCCAAGAGAGCTGGGACATCCTCCGGGTCACAGTGAGAACGCCACAGCAAAACGAACACCTCATGTCTGCCCCTTCCTCGCCCATCACTGCTCTCCTTCCCACGGTCACCACAGCATGGTCACTCAGAAACACCCGAGATACAAAAAAAATACCAGCGCTATCCTGTGTGACAGCTGTCTCATTAGAAAATAAAGCTAGAAGTCGGGGGAAGGGGTGCACAGCTTACCTACTTAGCCTCTGGCAGGTGCCCCCGCACAAGGGTACGTACAGAGGACTCGTACTCTGCCAAGGTGAGAACCTCTTCAAGGCCGAGGCTGCCGGTACCGAGGGCCAGGAAGGGAGGGCTGGCCCGCCCCGGCCCGCCCCACGCTGCCGGCTCAGGACCCGAGCGCCGCTGCCGCGCACCGCCCCCGCCGCGGAGGCCCGGCCAGGC
>VWYH01009425.1:154425-177417 GCA_013399365.1 Pampusana beccarii
CGGGTGGGAGGGATCAGCCGCAAGATGGCGGCGGCGCGGAGCCGGGTCCCGGGCTGCCGGCGGAACCCTCGGAGGCGGCGGGTGGGAGGGCGGCCCCAGAGCGGCTCGGCCGCGCCGCGTCCTTACCCGAGGGCTTCTCCCGCTCTCGGGAGCCGCGTTCCCTGTTGGGAGCGGAACAAGCCCCCGCCGCCTTCGGCTTCTACCCGCGGCAGCCCGAGCTGCCGGCTGCCACCTGCCCTCAACCGAGGCGCTGCCTCCCGCGGGGCGCAGGAGGGCTGGGCAGAGCCTCCGCTCGCACGCGTGGGCAAAACACGGGCCCGCGGCTGCAGCGGCGGCCGGGCCGGGGCTCAGGGACGTTTGTGTGCGGGAGGCAGGGCGGCCGCGCCAGCCCCGCACGGGCCCACAGCGGGACCTCCCCTGCCCGCGCCCGGGTGCCTGCGCTGGTCTCGGCTTTTAAACCACCAGAGCGGCTGGAAACCACACGGCATCGCTTCCCCCGGGCCCGTCAGTGGTTTCTTCAGTAAAACCTCAAAGGTGGTAATAGTCAAAGAGTTTCTTGCTGAAAAAGAAGATCCAGGTTTCTCATGGCCTCCTGGTTTCGCTGCAGCTGAGGAGACAGCAGTTCGAGCCACCTGTTTTCTAGGAACTAAGCCGGATACTGCTGCCGCAAAAACAGCAAGTGTGGAATTCTGCCTATCGAACGCTTTCTTCCACAGTTCATTTGATGCAAACTAGCTTGCCTTACCCAAGTGTAGCAGACACGCAGCAGTAAGTGTCCTAACTGGAGCAAGTGAACTTTTCTGGCTGGTGCGGTGCCATCCAGAGCCTGTATGCTCCGTCGTTTCCCCCTCCAACCCAGGAACTTAAACCGCAAAAAGAACTGTTCCTCTTCCCTTTCATGTAACATCCAGAGGAGACAGAACCAGAGGGGCCCAACAGAAGGATCAGAGAGGGCTGTACAAAAGCCGTGCCAACAAACATACATTTATCACTGAAGGCAGTACGGCTGGTTAGGTAACGCTGGCCTGCTGTAACACTAGGGTGAGACTTTTATTTGGTGCGAACACTAATAAAGAAGACTCTTGTTAATTTACTCAGTGTTAAAGTTTCTCTGTTTGGCACCTGACAAAGACTACTTTGAAACTGATTTGGATTAGTTCTTGAAAGTACAGTATAATAGGATCTTTCAGATTTTTTTGGCTTTCTGCCTTGCACCCTTCCCAATAGAAATGGCGTGCCTTAGGGGGACATGCGCTGGGGTGTAGCAAGGGAGGCATGCCAGGCTGTTCTAAGAAATCTTGGGAACAACTCATGCCTTCTCCTCTCTTGAACTCATTTGTTCCTCTTAAAAAGATCACTAGTGATTCAGCATTTAATAAAGTACTTTAAAATATTATAATCCTTCAGTGCATTATTTCACAAGAGCTTACATTTAGCCAGATAGGCTGCTTATTGATCACTATTGATACTCACCAGCCAACAGCATGGTTTTGCAGGGGATGAGCAGTTACAGGAGACAAGGCTGTATTTCCGTCTCAGCTCTAGCACGTACACACGCCTTGATCAGGAAAGTGCGCTTAACCTGGGTCTTGTGTTTTCTTCTGGGCAGCACTGAGGAATGGAAATACTCAAATTACAAAATTGTAGTACCAAAATCACATGATGAGGTAAAACAATAGAAAAAATACAAGAAAATTATATTTAGATTTTATATTAATTATTTAAAGCAAGTTTTGTGAATTGTAGCTGCTGAGAAAAAATAAGGGAAAATTATTTCAAATAAATAAGTAGGACTTAATATAGCATATTTCCTCTTCAAGATTTTTTTTTAAGCATATTATAATCAGCCTAGCAACAACTGTCATTGATATGTAGCCATTTCTGTGATGAAAAGAGAAGAGCACCAGGGTTTGACCCCTACGCTGTTAAGAAACGTGAAATCTTTATTAACCAGACTGTGCCACCAGAACAGCTCCATGAGTAACTGAAACACTGGATTACAGGACCAGTTCTCCACATGGTTGGGGACTGTTAGGAACAGAGTTTGTTAGCATGTTTTGACCTGGATAACTAGCAATGATAACTTAATGCTGGAGTCAAGAATTCTTTCTAATGCAGTACTGAATACCCAGGATACTCCTGAATATTCCCTAAGACTGTACCAAGCCCTGCTTCCTAGAGCAGCAAAGGACAGCATCTTCTGAATGACACCTCCTCCCCACTCACCCAGTACTTAATCAAAGCTCTGTAGGCTTTTTCTTTGAGCCACATGTTCTTCTCTGGCCTTGAATGTACCTTTGTTTTGGGTGGAGCCCCTTTGTGTTCCAGCACTCTAGGCTTATAACAGAGTTTACTTTCCTTTTGCTTGTAAGATGTTTGTAAATTAAGGGTCACAGTCAGGGACACCAGTCCTCATGGAGTTTCACCCAGCCCATAGAAATATCAAAAAGCCCTCCCTGCACTAACAAAAAAACCCAACATTGGGACTAGTGATGACCATAGCTACGATAGTGTGAATAATGCAGGGGAGTGGCAAGCGTTGTGTTTTTGTTTTGTTTTTTACAGAGTACTGAGAGGACAGATTTACACAGTCCGTCAGCTCTCGATCACAGCTGTCCTCCACCACTGGCAACTCAATTTTGACAGTAGAAATGTAGATCACAGAAAACACCACTACTGGTGCTGCAAAGCTAGGCTTTCCAAGAGCTACTAAATAAACGTAAAACTGAAAGTTGTCCCCAAAATCTTAATTTGATCCTCTAGAGCCACCCATTACATAGGCATGAACTGCTTCCCACCTTGATTTTTGTTCTGTTTTCACTCGAATTGGATGCTTCCACCCATTTATGTTCCATCAAAGTAGTGAACCAAGCATATAGGACAGACAGCTCCTGCTTTTTGATCTGGGCAACATCTCAACCAGTGAAACGCAGCTGGAGCAACTATTACATGAGTCGTCCCGCTGACCTCTGGTTTCGTCATACTCATTTACCTGAAGCAATTACATGTACACAGGAGCTGCAAGAAGCCTAACCCTCTCAACGACAACAGGCTTCAGCTAATTTAGCTTTTAAGATTGAGCAGTGACCAGATGCAAACATATTTCTCGAAGGCATACAACTGAGCCAATTTGGAGAGATTTTCAGGGGATCACAAATGTATCTTTGTCCTTGATGTGAAGGCTACTTTACTGGTAAACTGAAAGGGGTTGTTGCAAAGCCTGAAACACTGGCGTATTCTGAAGAAAAGACCTCAAGCATTTACTGTAAGCAAGTACATTTTTCCACTTGTTTCTGAAAATACAAAATACTTTTTCCTAGAAAGATTCAGAGAGCTAGCATGGAAGTTGTAGCCAAATTGTTAGGTCATGGTTATAACTGCAAGACAACACCACCTTACGACAGAAGTGTCAAGTGACCTTCAAAGCAGCGCTATTGACTGAAAATTTAGTACTAATATCTCTCTAAACCTCTAAGTAGGATATTACAAGAAAGTGGATTTTCCAAGAACAGACAGAAATAAGAATACAGAGGATGAGCAGACAGCAAGAATGTTGGGAAATGCATCAGGATGAAATCTGTCTGGAAATCTACAGGTGTAATCTTAGTGCAATTTCTAGACAGCTGTGCACCTAGTTTTCAACAGCATGGAAAAATCCAAAGATCTTATTAACACAATAATTACAACAATGGGTGGAGAGACTAGCACTTCTTAGGTAATCTCCTTATATTCAATTACAGGAAAAATACTTACTCAATGCTCCTTGGTTATTGACAACAAGCCAAATTTTATAGGAAAATTGGAATTATGCCTATAGACAACATGACCTTGTAACTCCAGTACTGGAAGAGCTACTGTTCTCATACTGCTTATTGCTTACCAGATAAAGGGACTATATAACACACAAGGCAGGGACCTGTGCCCAACTTCTGTTAGATTTTCTTAGCTGACTCCATCTGAAAACGCGTATTTAACTTCGTTAATCTAAAAGCGTAGTTCAAGATCAGGAAAGTTTGTTGTTTTCTGATGTCTGTTCTCTTGCAGTTGTGCGTAGGATGTTCAGGAAGAACATGAAGTGCTTATCTAGATCTAGATGTGTCTGATCACTTACGCTGACTCACATGGCTACTGGAAAATAAACTATAGCTTACAATATACCTATGTTTGATGAGGCAGTTAAGCAACAAGAGAAATCTGAAGAAAATTAATCTGTAGACAGGCAATAGGCCCCTGGATTTCTTCTCTGGAGGGGGGTGTCAAAGAGAAAGTGCTTAACAGTCCCATGAAAAAGTTTCTCAAATTTTTGAGGCTTACACATCATGAAAAATCCAACATCTGTGTCCCTGAGAGCAGCCTAACCCAGAGGCTGGGAGAACACCTACCCAGGTGCTGTCACCCAGGAGCCCAAAGTTTGTTAACGCAGAAATGGTGAGGGATGCACTGGATGTTTACTTTGATTTGGGTTACCTTGGAACACTTTTGTAAAACATCTTCCTTCTCAAGAAAGCTATTTATCTGCTCATCTACATTTCACAGTAGTACCCCTCATTGTCTCCACCGGTTACAAGAACTTAATTTGTATTTTTGGTATAGTATCTTTTGTAAGACAGTGTGTACTTTCAAGCTGGTTCTGCAAAGTCCATGTTTATTATATCTGCTCGCTTCCACTTTATGCTGTGGCTGAGACAAAGGCATGTGCTGCTGGTCGCAGACCTGGAGATGTAATTATAGTCTTCAAAATATTGTATAAGCCAAAAGAAAATAAGTGAAGCTAATGCAGTCAGCTTGCAGAAAGCCAAAGATTTCAGCAATAATTATGGATGTCCAGATCTGTTGAAACAGACTGTTCTTGTAAGCAAAAGCCGTAAACGTTGTGCACAATGAAATTCAACTCTCTAAAGCAAAAGTAGAGAAAGAAGTTCAAATTAGATTGCACTGAATTCAGTAACATTCAGAATAGCTCTGTATTATTTCAATACCATGAGATTTTTTTTTTTTTTTTCTGAAATTGCTTTTAGGGAGAAAAAATAATGTTGCAGAGACCTCCTAACATCATTGGTGCTATGGTATCAACCTGTTACTTGTTACTTGGCTCAGCAAGAAGGTAACTTTCCTAAAGTCAAATACAAGTACTCAAAGATGAGTTAATAAGCTAAGCAGTCTGACTGGGTGGGAGGGGAGGGGTAAGAAAAAAGTATACAAGAGTCATGCAAAGAAATCAATATTTTGACATAGTGGTTTTGAAAGCTTTATCTGGAAAATTATTATCAAGTCTTATCCATTTGCCTTTGATTAGAGCTGTATCTACTGTATGTAGGCACTTAAAATATTTTTTTTTTACATTTTCACATACCCACATGACTAACATTATGTGGCAAAAATATTAAGAACAAGACATAAGAGTTATAGCTCTCTCTTGACCTAAGAAGACCCATCCATTCATTTAGACATGGGAGCTTGTTACTTACATGTTCTCAGTACTCTTCATGACTCAGACACTGTAAGACCACTCGAATTCAGCCCAGTTCCCCCAAAACAAAGGCAGAAGCATTATCAGCATTACACATGAGCTACCAAGTGCTGCTTCACTCAGGAAAACCCTGTTAAAGCAAGCTGCACTGAATAAATAAGTTGTTTCTGATGTGTGATCTGCTGCACCTGCTGCTTATTCAGCAGGCACTTGATTAGTAAGGAAACCCAAACAAAGTCCCCAGAATAAACAAATAAATGACAAAAACAATTTTGGCATCACAAATTGAAAGCTTTGGAAATATTTTCAGGTTATGACCAAAATCTCTGTAAACTCTTTCCACTTACTAAGTTTCCATTTGTGATCACATCGTATCCCACCATTTTTTAAGCCACTATTTGTTACTTACACAAACACAGTTTAAACGTTATCCAACAATGTGTGGATTGCAGTGTATTGTCTGTTTTGGTAGAAATCCAGTAGTTTTTTGTTCATTTATTTCTTCTTCATTTCACCACTGCTACTTTGTCACAGGAGAGTATTAATATACCCTCTTCCTGAATTCTTCTGCATAAAGCTCCTGTACCTATACTTTTTTTGTACTTCTCCCCCTGTAACCTACAGATTCTTCCCTGATGTTCCTTCCTCCTACCTTTTCCTGATTATGTTCTGCAATTTGGCAGTTCATTTAAATTCATGGCCAATATTTTAAACTCATATGGATTGCCAGACTGACTGTGGTTTTGTTTTCTTTGACTCACAATAAAAAGGAGTTTCTTTCTTCTGTTAAATATTTGAGTAAATATTGGCTTTAGTATTGCGATATTGTCAGCATGGCTTTCTTAAGACTATCTCTCGTTTCCGCACTTTCACTTGACACTTTCAATAAAAAAGGTATTTTAATTCTTACCTTCTCCTCCAGCTGCAGTTAAACTTTACCTTTTAAAGACTTTATTTGTTTAGGTCTAATAGCCCTCTGCTTTCGGTTGAACTGAAACAGAGTAGCGTCAGACGTGTTATTCTGTTGCATCATTTTTATGCCAATACCGGAATTTTACTTGCCTAAGAGTTGTGCAACTGCGTGGAGGATGAGGCCGTGTACATCTGGAGCGAGCACGCTGCCGTACCAACCGCCGGACAGCGAGCAGCGCTCTGGAGTGATGCACCACACATTGCCACATGCTCACAGCCAACGTCATACAATCAAAATTGTCGATACTTAAATATTAGGACTACAGCTTGTTAATTGCTTATCATACAAGCGATGTATAGTAGTGAAACATACCATAACCCCCGAGTGCTGACGCTGACATTACAGACACCCTCCCGGCTGGGAAGCGCGGAATTAAGGAAAGCGGTGAAAAGTGCCCCCTAGTGCCCCGCTCCCCGCACACCAGCGCTGCCCCGCTGGAGGGAGCTCGGCAGAGCCGGGGGGAGCGGGGGCTCACACGGAGCCCCCGTCCTGCTGCCGGTGGAGAGGGCGAAGCTGCTTTCGAAAGGAGCTGCTGGAGCCGGGTGAGCGCGGGCAGCCCAGTGCCCCCAGGGCCCCCAGGGCCCCCAGTGCCGCTGCGGGCGGCGGGCGATGGGCGATGGGCGATGCCCCGGGCGCGGGGGAGCCTCACGTCTCCCGTTTGCACCTGCAGGGCTTGGCAAAGTGTGCTCTTCGGGCTCACAACTGTCGTCTGCTGTGGAAACCAGAGCATTTCACAGCAATAAACAATCTCTATAAAAATACGTGTGTGTGTGAATAAAAGCTAGTTTATATAAAAATGCTAAAACAAGAGAGCTCTAGAAATAGGTGTTTAGAATAAAATTCTCTGATGATGATTGCAGGGAATGTTCTTGCTGTTAATCGACCATCTGACATGCTCTTCCGTAATGTATGGAGACTCTGATTGCTTAGAACGAAAAGTTTAGATAAATTACAGGACACAAAGCTTCTCTTGGAAAAAGAGACCCCCTTGAGGGTTTCTTCCAGCAAAAATGATTCTACGACTCTTGCATCAGAGGTGGAGTATTTTGCAGCACAAGCAGGAGTTCCTAGGCTGGAGGTGCATCACACCTGTTCTTACACCTGCTTAGTTAAAAACAAATACAAACACACAAGCTTTCTCATTTTATGATGCATGCTTGTACTTGGACTTATATTAGAAATGTTCACGGCTAAAAATGGATTTACAGTCTCCTTACCTGTTACACAAGTGACTGGTTTGTGTTTGAGGGAGAGGAATGAAGCTCCTGACATAGAGGGCTTGTGGTAATTCTCTGAAAGCCCACAGCAGTATTTTTGTTTAAAATCAGCAATAATCTGGAGCAAACACACCAACCCCACAGCTGGCAGGCGTTTGGATGGAGGCGCAGCAGCAGTCCTGCAGATGCAGTTGAGGAGAATAAACCATAGAGGAAATGAACAGGATATCTGTATATTTGCAAACAATGGTCCCCAGGTTTTGTAAGTAAACCATGCTACTGGCCAAATAGCAGAAGTGAAAATTTCTGTTTTAAATAGGGAGGAAAAACGAAAGCCTCAACAGAAGGATTTCAGCAGTCTGCAGCAAGGGCTGGCATTTAGGCAGCACAGAAAGAACCAACAGTCTCTGACAAGCGGTGCAAGGGACATTATTTACGAGGTACGCTGGTTCCAGTATCAACACACATAGGACAGGGGCTGGGTTTTAAGCCTAGACTTTCACCTGTAGCCTTTACCTTGTTCTCTTCACAAGTGCTCCAAGCGCTTCGGCCACCTTGTGCTCTCATGGCCCGGGGGGCTCAGCCTTCAGCCGCGCTTCCCCGTGCCCACTGCTCGACGGGGCACACGAGGGCTCACCCCAACTCTGAACTTACTAAACGTTCTGTCAGAATGGAGCACAGGATAGGCTCATTTCACATGCTTACTTCAAGTTGGGTGAGACAAAGAGCTAGCGAAACACCCATCCTGGCGTGAACACACAAACACCTTCAGAAGGAAATTTGGTACGGCGTTCACACAAGCTTGGAGCCAAACAATTGTGCACACAGGTAAATGCCAAAAGTAGCCGAAGTGGTCCCCTTTGGGCAGGAGATGGTTTTGAAAAGGGTGATGAAGCACAGTGATGAAGCCCCACCCCGGCTGCAGGGAGGGATCAGTGGTTCCTGTTGTGGTGAGAGGAAGATGAACAGCAACAACAGCCCCTTCGTCCCCAGCCCCTCTGCCTGCCTTTACCTCAGGGGTGCTTAAGCAGAGATTTCTGCTGTATTCTAGCAAAAAAAATATATAAACAGCAGAATTTCATGTTCAAAATGATAAAGGTATTTATATAGGCTAAATTCCAGCATTCTTGAAGAAATAAGTTATTTGAGGAAGAAAAAAAGAATGGTAAAAACAGAGAGAAAATATTACAAAAATGAAAAAGTGCCCTATTGTATTGGAATAGAAAGCTTGGCAATATCAGATAGCATTAATGCTAGAGTCTGTTTTACAATTTGAATGCAGCTTCTGCAGAAGCCATATATCTTAAGCCATAAACATGTGTTTTGAGATTGAAGAAGTGATTATCTGATGTTTTTATTCAATGAAGAGATTAATATTGAACACAGCTAGGGTTAGCAGCAGCCACTCCATTTATTCTCTGTGTTTTAACCGAAGTACTTTTGTGTCAGTTATCCTTTCCTCAGGTTTATTTATGTACCCGGACAGCTGTTGAAATTTGTAGACAGGTTAAGAGCCTGATTGCCAATGCAGCAAGTAACGAAAGTGTGCCAGATCATTTCTATGTCCCACTTCTGTTGAAATAAAGATGCTTAAGTATCAAATTTTTTAATGTTTAAGTATCTGTTTCCATCAGCAATTAAAGAGCAAACTAGTAGCTTTTTTCTTTTTTTTTTTTTTTTTTTTTTTTTGATTTAACAATTGAAAAATCCAGGTGGATTTTTCCATCCATTACAGAAGGAATCCATCACACCATCTTTCCCAGAGAGTTGTGACCATTTAAAGCGAAAGTTTAACACAACGGAGACATTTTATTTTCCATTAAGCTGCCACCTCACAGCTTTTAGGGGCTGTGAGATAAACAACAAGCAGTTTAGCCTCATTTTAGGAAGTGAGAGCAGAGCTGCTCACCACAGGTCTGATACACAAGCAAAGTGCACTTACATTGCTAGGATGCAAATGACTGGACTAGTGGAGCCTGTGTTAGGAGATTTCCCAGGCACAAGAGAGGCAACGGGAGGGAATCGTCAGATGAGCATCTTCTGAGACTTACAGCAACATTGACAAATTTTTAGAGGAATGCCTTCAGGAGTTATAGAAAAGACAAGTTATTATTGATGAAGTTGATCGCACCACCCTGCAACGTGAAACAATCATTCTGCTCAGAAGTGTTTTTATAAGACCTATACATTAGCCAGTGGATGTAACCTGTGTGTTTGGAGGCTTTTAGTAGCTCACATTTGTAGAAGAAACTATTCTTTCTTCATCACTGCTGCAATATCTGCAGAATGGAGAGGAAGTGCCATTCTGTTTACTTTTATGCTTCACCAAGGCTTTGATTAGCAGTCTGTGTTTGTGCGAACACACGTACACCAAGCAGCACAGACACAACAAAATCACAACAACCAGCAGGGTACAGAACAGGTTACCGAGGCCCTCATGTGCTCTGCAGAATTGTTATCGTGACATATTTGAAAGGGGGAGTGGAGCCCAGGCACAGCTCTGTTTGTAGGTAGAAGTTAATGTTATGGAAACATTTTTGCTTATGAAATAAAATTGATTTGATTTAAAAGTTGGCATGCCACTGTATGCACTAGACCCTCACAACGTGGAAGAGTAAGTATGAACTTTTTAGGATTACAGAGAGTCCTATTCAACAAGTGAAAATTATGAGCTCTTTTAAAAGTGTAAATCTTACGGTTTAATTTTGTATGAAGGAAGACATATAGGACCTCTACAAGTATAACAGAAAATGAAACTTGGAATCAAGCTTACATCATGTTACATATTCGGGTAATTTTCAGAGAACTGTAAGATAGCAGAAGCAGCTGTTAAGGATTGCTCATCATACTTACTGTTAGCTTGGGAAAAACAAGTCCTGAAGGGTCTTATCTATTTTGTTATAGTTAGCCTAAATAATACATGACTTTTTGTACAAGGACATACAGCTGATATTTAGTCCACAAATCAACTGTAGGCCAGGACCAACCTACCATTTTCCATGTGAAATGGAGTCAGGCTGGGGGAGAGGGCAGACGGGAGCAGCCTGTGCACACAAGGCAGGAAGGTCATTGGAAATTGTTGAACCATGATCAAAGGAGTTGGATGTTTTTGTGCACGCAACACGTGAGCCTTCCTGCAACTGCAGGGAGCAGTCAGAACTGCTGTACAGTGTAGTCTGTGCATTTATTTTAAAGCAACAGTATTTCTGAGTCAAATGGAGGAAGGACTACGTTGTGGCTATGACTAGGTCACAGCACGCTCAGTTCAGTTCCCTCTTCCCGAAGTCAACCAAGTCGTTTAAACTCTTGAAAACCAGAAACAACCACGTCTCCAGTGGTAAAACATGAGATAGAGAGTCCTGGTAGCTGATGCATTAGGTTCATACCTTCGAGTCCCCATTCAAGGCTACTGGCACTGCGACCTGCAAACAAAGGTCCCTCAGGCTGCTGAGCCAGCTCCTGCACAGCCCAGGCACTGGGATCAGGGGCTTCTGGGCTACACCTGGGCTGTGCGTGCCTGTGGCCTCATAGGGGAGTTGAGGGCTCTGCCCCAGTCTGTAAAACAAAACTATTGACAAGCAGCCCCTATAAATGTCAAAGGATCCACCATCTGTGTAAGAGCAAACCTGCTGCTTAAGGCTTCGACAGATAGATGAGTTACAGCACAGAGCTTTTTAACTCAGGGTTTTAAACGCCTTTTCTAACTCCTGAGGAGAAGCTGGAAGCGCAGCCTGAATTTGAGCCTCCTTTGGACTTTTACCAAAGGGCCTTTCTGTGATAAACTTGGTCCAAATTATCTGAAAAGGTTCACATCCAAGATCCAAGAACAGGGCTCCAAAGTCAAAAGGATGGTTTCATTTGTCTGATATTCTCTGGAAGCCATCTGCCCAGTCAGTGGAGACAAGAGGCACAAAAATCCGTGCTTAAGTAGAGGGATTTTCCACGTCATCTCCCCACACCAAGTGCCCAGCTTGCCTTGGCCAGGGCCAGCGCCCACAGCTCACACAACAGCCACTTAAAGTACAGCATCGCCGACCACAGATTTTCAAATATTCTTTATCCTAAACCAAACAAATCATTTCTCCTTATCTGCAGCTGTCTAACCCTCACTGTACGGAGGCCCAAAGTCCTCTGAGCGTTCTGGCTGCGCTGCCGTGCAATGGCAGGCAGCAGAGGAGGAGAACCTGCCGCAGCTCCCGCCAGCCTCACCTCAGCTCCTGCTAATGCTGACATGTGCTGCTGTCATGGAGACAACCCTGATCGTTCTCAAGGTAACAGTCTGCACCACCAGTTAAATAAAAGTAAAATTTATTTGGCATAGGACAGAAAAAAATAAGGAGAACAAAATCACTTACAAAATAAATGTTAAGCAGAAAAATATTCACAGAACTCGATTAATATTTTATAAAAAGCTCAAACTTTCAGCATCTGATAAAAACATGTTACTTTCTGCTTGGCCTATGTTTCTCTCTCTTCCATTGTCTTGTGCGGCTTTCGAAGTCCCAATTCAGAGGTCTTCATCTGCATGTATCAGTTTACACTAAAGAATATTTATCACAGACAAACTGTATTTCAAAATGGCAACGTTCTGAAGGGTTACTCCCTTTCTTAAGACATGCACTTTCCACTTTTTGCTTTTAGTCTGTCTGCCTACCTGCTGCATACTCACTGAGAACATATACACCTTGTGATCTGCTGAGTAACTCCAACAGCCCTTTCGCCAGCGCTCCAGGTTTACCTTTCAACTGAATGGACCAGACTTGTCCACCTTACAGGCTACGAGACCCCCGTTTGCTCCCCGTGTACACAAAGAACCAATCCGTGAACGAGCTACACTTAATGTGCTACCAGGTATCTTAGGTAAGAGATTCTCCTTAATTTCTGGTAAATACAGTTTGAAAAATTAAGAGTTCATGCAATGTAAGTTACAGAGTCAATGTACCGCCAAAACAGGTTCTTTGCACCTGACTGTGAGACAACGGTGTTCACACTGTTGTGATGTGGTATTACGCACACGCACATTTTATATCGTGATTTGTACTCTAGTACTGGTTGCAACATTCAGCCAATTGAATGAGTGATCTCCTTTCCAGCATCCTGTGGCTGAGGGACCCTCTCTAGGTCTCTTGACATTTGACATTCTGCTTAAAATAATACCAGTTTGATCACTCAATTCTATTATTTGCTTCCAAGGCAAAAAGCACTCATTCTATTTGCATACATTTACACAGAAAATTGTTATGTTGCAATACATGTGGAGGACTATAGCAATTTAGTTCCCTCATCCTCTGCTCCAACAGAGACCTGCTTCTACAGGTGACATATAAACAGTTATTGCTGCAAGGAGAAACTACTATCCAGTTTTCAAAGCAACAATGTAAGGATCTTCTTTAATAGTTCAGTCTTGAAGAAAAAAAAAAAAATGTTCTTACAATGGTTTTAATGTTGGAAATGCTGGCTTCTAAACAAGAACTTTGTGACCTTATTTAAGAAGCAGTTCACTTACAGAAATATAGGCTTCCTGAATCACAAGCTGCATTTCCTTTAACTATTCTGAACATTAACCACTGTGACCTCTTCTCCCAATGGCTGGCGCAGAAAGTCATAACAGACATAACATGCTTTTTCTCAAAAAATATTGAGCAGAAATTATTGTAACACGGTACAAAAGTTATTCCCATTTTATTTACTGACTTGAATTAACCAAAAATGAACATCCATGGCCCTTGTCATGTAATGTGAGTCTTAGTGATGAGATAAAAAGATAGTTTGAGGTGTGAAGGTTATAATACAATGCCATTGAAACAAACCCACTAAATCTTATATGCAAGCAGTAAATCAAATTTAGTCCTCTAATAACATATGCAACCACACCGAAGGCAGCTGGGCTGTATGGACAGCAGCGTGAGACCCTGGTTTGGGAAAGGCTTGAATTGCCAGAGCAATACCAACCACTGACACTGAGGTCAACCAGTGCCCACCTGCATCTCACCTGAATTCCGATCCCATCATCTCTGCACACGCCGAGCTCAACACGAAGTTGGCAGAGCGAGCGCACCGCAGCAGCAGGACTTGGCTCAAACACTGTGTGACGCTACTGCCGGCACAGCCTGCATTAGGGCTTGGAAGAGCAACGCCTATTAATTTTTCTAGTGAGAGACAGAGAAGTGGACTGAAAAAGTCATAAGGCACCACTGATTCAGTATGTCTTGCATTCTTTTTAACACTTCATAGTGAAATAAATACTTTAATACTGATTGTATTGTAATTAGCTACTGATATATGAAGCAATATATTGAGTGATAAAATGCTGCATTGTTCTGGAATGTATCTAGGGACTTTTATAGCAAAAAATATAAACAGTAAAGTTGTTAGGTGAAAAAAAATCTCTTTCTGCATTGTTAAGCTATTTTACACATATGCCAAACATCCATTCTGAAGAGGTTTCTATAGTACAAAGAAGTGCTAAAACCCAAGCAGCTCAGGTTTCTTGGCTTGTTGACTGAGGCCCTTTTACAAAACACATTTTAAAGTGAGATTGAGGCTGGTTTGCCAAGTCTTTGGTAGTGGTCCAGAATTTCTAGTCAGAAAACCTTGCTCAAAAGATCAAGTATAGGATATTTTGAATGATGCAGGGAGATGGCAGAACAATCTGCAGCATTTTCATTGACTTACTCAAAGTAAAACAGTCATGCTGGAAGCAGGTAAGTTACAAGAAAGGTATCATTTCTGGAGGTTTTTTTTTTTTGGCTGCATAGCTATTTGGGTATTAATAAGGATTTGGCTGGTCAAGGTACTGAAAATATTGTATTCTTAAATTCAAAATGTTGTTCCTTAGAAAGTTATACGTGCTTCAGTTGAATAACACGAATACAATAATTTAACCTTTAAGTTATTATCCTAAAAATCTTATTTGTGCTTCTATCCACATAATATCCCAAAGAGACAGGCACTTTGTATAGCGCATATGTTGACGCGACATCCATAAAATACATATACAAATTCGGTATTGCTATGTTTGATCCCAAGGTGCACCTGTCACATGGAGGTCCCACTAATACCTGTTTAAGAAACTCTTACAGCCACGATCCTGCAATTAGATGTAGATACATCCCTGCGCCTGCGCATTTAATTGCAGGTTCAAGACCATAAATAGTAACTTAAAATAGTTCATTAGATACAAAAATGTAAAAAAAACCAGGTACATAATCAAATGCTATCACAGCTAACATGATTTTGTAAACAAACACTGAAAAGGCTAAATTGAATTTGATCAGGCCAAATCCAACTCTGTGTCATCCCCTTCATGGTGACTGCCCAGGCTGTGGGGCAGAATGGGGATACACACCCCCTGCCAGAGCACAGACACTCCACTGGGGTCCAGACTCTCTTTGGCTAAACTCCCTGTATTTTCAAGGACTGACCTCATTCTAGCTGCAGAGTGTACTTAGGATCATGTCTCCCATGCTAGAGAAACATTTTCTTAACCTACGTGACTATTAAGCATGGCTGCTGACACAGGCTTGGTAAGGATCCAAGGAGCACACTTAAGAAACAGAAACTGTTGAGGAGACAGTGGAGAAATTTTTCAGAACTAATCTTCAGAAGACCAATTAACAAAGACCTATCATTCAGCAATATTTCAAATCCAGAATTATAATCTTGCTCTAATTTCCAAAGGCATTTTATATATGTTTAGATCCATTTGTAAAACACACTCATACAATAAACTCTTTTCTCATATACAAAATTCAAAAGCCATTAAACATATGAACCAGCTGTCACAATGTGAGAACACTTCACTCTCTTCTGTTAATGTCAGCCTTGCAGCTCTCTGCGGAGACCCCTTTCAGCAGAGGTTGGAAGGACAGGCTTCATGGTAAACTCAGAAGGCCAGATCTTCCCATTTCTCTTGAACCAGTGCAGGCAGCAAATTTTGGAGCTGATGCTTTCACTTGAACGCACAAACCCCAAATCTCCTTCCCTACATCAAAGGGCTTTCACTTATGCACATTTTTGACCTCAGCTGCTCTACTGCAATGCAAGTCAAATATAACCTCTCTGAGACTTGTGACCTAAGCCCCAGGAAGCTTTTTAAGTCACGCCCCACAATTTAATTGTACCAAAGAAACAACTGGAAGGCAGTCTGTGGAGCACTGGTGTTAGCAATGCTTTACAGAAGGAGCCTGCAACTGCAAATAACTGCTGCTTTTGCACCAAGATTGCTTTCTGAGGGCTCTTCAATTGTAGTCTCAGGTAGAGAGCATTACAATAATCCAGGACATGGATGACTGTGGGTTGGTCCACATCAGAGTAGGAAAGAATTAGTTGAACTAAAGCACAACATTATTAAAAACAAGGGAAGAAGGATTAAAAAAATATATATTTTTATGCTGCTGAATTCTTCACTTGTGCTTTTCTTTGGAAGACTCTCTGAAGATAAAATCAAGGCCAGACACACTTTGTCCTCAAGGCAGGATGTACGAGCTCTTGTTTGAAATACGAGTTGCTTGGCTAAGCTGAAGTGAAAAGGTTTAGGACGAACTCTTGGTCACCACATAGTAGTGTGTTTATGGCTTGCAGAAGCAGATGGGCCAAGTCAGGCATGCAAAGAAGGATCTAGGGGACTCCTGGCTACATGGCTTTCCCCACAAACTGTTTTTTAAACAGAAAATAGATTGTACTTTATCATTCAAATAATACAGCCACTGTACCCAGAGTGAATGAAACAACTTTGTTCCAGCTCTCGTTAAATTAAAAGCCACAACTCCTGTGGAGCTCTCAAAGGGGACAGGGCTGGACATGGTAAGCATGATGCACGTATGTTGTGTATGGTCCACAAAACGCCTTTTATGACAGCCTGCGGTACAAGCAAATAAAATTTATAGCTGTGAGCAACTACAGTTCATAAGCTGCATCTGTTACTTCTGTAATAGAGACTGAAGTTTGTTCCAGCTGACAAGCCAAAAGTGGAAATAAAGCAAAACAGACAACTTTCCAACGATGTGGGCAGGAGAGCTGACTTGAAGGAAACTTGAAAACAGATGTCGCCCAAAGGTGGGCCAGAACCCATTTCACCTTGGTATAGGCGGAAGTGGGGGGGCACCTCTTTCTTTTCGGCCAGAGCCACCTAAAAGAGAAAGAAAGTTTTTTTGTGTTACTCTCCCTGGTTTCTTTCGAAGTTGGATTTTACATCCAAGACATTAATTCAGTAACTGGTGAAGATCTACTCATTTTTGTGCCTAACCATTTTACCAAAAAAAACCCAAACAACCAAAAATCTTTGTAGAGTTTTGAGTTTATTAAACATCAGAACTTCAAACAGTGTAAAAGAAAGTTTTAAACTAAGTCTATTTCCAAATGTGGAAAGCATATGTATTTTAGTCTTTTGTCCCCTTCTCAAAACAGATTGATAGTTCTTGTGAGCTTTACTATTTTATGCAAACACATACCTTCTCAGTGCTACCTGCAAATTTCAGTGAAAATGGAAAGCTCTAAATGCAGCAACATTTCAAAGCTCTTAATGTTTTTTCCCTATAGGAATATTCTCATTGCAAACTCATTAAATGAAATATAAAAAATATTACTTAGTCTTTCTTTGTGGAGTAATCTGAATGGGATGAAAGCTAACAGGGCAAATGAAGGGTCAGAGACTAACAGGAATTTCTGCGCTAAACCAAAACCTCATCATTTGGAAACAGGGGAGGGAAGGGAAACATCTGAGTGTACAGATGATTACAGGATAACTATGAGCTACCGATGTCACTGATTGTGAAAGAAGTAAATTGATCCTTGGGTGTATCAGGCAAAATACCACTAATGAAGATAGGAAACATTTATGCTGCTGTAGAAGACGTGGTTGAGACCTGAACTGGAACAGTGTGTAACACTGGAAAAGACAAAATCAAACTGAAATGTATACAGAAGCAGCCCTGAGGATCAGAGAACATGGCTTGGAAGCAGAGTGTAGCACATCCTGATTTAAGCAGCCCAGCAAAACAAAAGCTGAGAGGAGGATATGACTGTTGTCTTAAAAAAATATTAGGGGTTTAACAAACCAAGGAGGGAGGATAACTAAATTCTAGGATGAAGTTGGCACAAAAATAAATGAGTTGAGCATGAATTTAGATGGGAAACAAGGAGGAAGTCCCAGGAGATTTTGTGGTTCTGACTGCCTGTAGCAGAAGGGGGCTGACTACACTGGCAGAGGTGATCTCTTACAATACATGTTCCAACTTAAAAACCAAACAATTTCCTCCTCAAATACAAGCTTAAGAGGGCTTGTGCCTGCAAAGCTACATTTAGCTTTTTCTGTGCGGTAGGGAAGGGTGACCAGGCTGTTTGTCTCAGAAGTTCTGAAACCCCAGTATTCAGTCTCTTCCCCATCTGCATTGTTTTTAGGATGATAAGCTGAAATTCCAACAACAGAGGTCAAACAAACTTACCTCTACTTTCATTTCTTGCTAGTTTACTGGGATAACTTCTGTTCACGGGTACATATGGCTCTGGAGGTGGCAAATCAGATATAGGATGAAAAGAAAATCTGCTTTCCCATTCATCTGAAAAAAAAACCCATGCAAGTCACTTATTAGTTTTGTGACACAGCTTCAGGAAAGTCAATTGACATCAACATCATGTTTAACACATTTTATATTGCAAAATGCTTACACAGCTGAGTACTGAACCAGCAGCCTACTGGGAAGTCAAGGAAGAAAATGCTTTAGGTTAGTTTGAGAACGAAAATTCTTATTAACTTCAACTGATCACTTGCCAATTTAACGCAAAATCACCAGTAGGAAAATGGCCATAATTCTGAAATAAGTGCTATGTTCTTCTCCATAACAGATCTGCTTTTTTATCTGCACACACATACATATACACTTGATACTGGAAATGTATAGTATCTCCTACTTCCCAACAGTATTTTGTTCCTGGGTATAGAATTTTCTGATATTCATACTTCGTTGACACACAGAGCTCAAAAGCATAATTTAAAGCACACTGACTTATAAGCAGTGTTTTTTCTTTCTTAATTTTTACACAGGAAAAAGAAAATTTGGGGCTATTACGATAAAATTTATGATGACAGAGAAACTTCTGTGCAACTAGTGTCAAAACCAGAAAAATACACCAGTTGACACTATATCTCTCGAGACTAGAGGGACCCTCTTGATGTATTTACTGAGTATACAGCATTCTGAAGAATATAGCAAGCTGATCAGTTTCTTCACTGAAATACTAGGAAATGTTTACAGAGCACTGCACTTGAATTTGGAGGCCCAAGGAAGAGAGTGTGGGCTTTCTTAAACTTTTTCATTTCTTCACTTGGTTGCTTCACGACTTTGCAATCATAACTTACTTGCAATATTGTTATATTTTATTGCACAATGTAATGAACAGCTGAGTAAGTTTTGCCCAGCAGTTGTACATGTGGTTATTTACCGGCATCCAGTTTTTCTATGCTTACTCCCAATGGCTGCATTTAGAAACCCGTGTGGAAAGGAGCTGCAGGTTCTGAACCCTGCAAATGGCATGTGCATGAAGAAAATGTGTTTGTGACCCACCTGCCTTACCTGACATGTGAAGATGCTTGAAAAAGCATGAATTAGAGTTTTATTTTCTGCTTGCTTTTTCTAAACTTTTAGTTGTCAAAAATACCATTTTTGGCCTCCCGTAATTAGCTGATTTATCTGTCCTTTGCAAACAGAAAACAACTAAAAAGAAAAGCACAGCGAATCTTTAAAACACAGCAATCTTGTACCTCTCCTTTTCAAAAAACACTAGCAAAAAGAGAGATTCTTGACATTTTCAATAGCGTTCTGAAAATCTCTTCCCTCATCTGTTTTTCAGCTTTCAGCTTTTGAGTCATCATCTAACCTGTTTTCACTTCCAAAGAGTCTTGGTGTAGCTATGGTTTGAATTCATATTAGAGTCAGAACAATCCGGTTAGGCCATATTTCTGTATTGCAGCAAAGCAAAGCACAGTGAATAAATTTCTTTTTTTTCAGGCTATTTTTCAAAGGGTTATTTTGAAGACTGTATTGACAGCTTTGCAGTTCTGTTCTACGTACGGCGTATTTATTCTTACTTGGCAGGGTTGAGGCTCAAATAACACTTCTGTTGGTCAGAAATCAAAGCTACGCATTAGAAACAACGCTTCCAGGCCAAAAGCTGCTAGACAGTCTCTATCAAAGGCAAACAAGCGGGAAGGTGGCTCACCATCACCTGGGTCCTGGAAGCCATTTCTGACAGCTGATGACGGCGGCGGCGGTGGCGGCGGTGCTGCCGAGCCCGGTCGGTCGGGGGGAAGCGGCGGTCGGGGTCCACCTCTCTGGCTGTCCAGCCCTGCCCGGGAGGGCAGCTGGGGAGCAGCAGGCAAAGCCCTGGAAATGCTGCCATTCCTGCTTATGGGAGGGGGCGGTGGGAGGGGGCCTGGAGCAAGACAAGAGGCAAGCACAAAAGCACTGTTTGCACCAGAGGTTATTCGCTGGTGGTAAGAGGCTGCCCACGTCCTGCAGCCCCCTCTAACAAACTGGAGAGGGTGGGCTGCTCTGGGACCTTTAGCCCCAAGGAGGAGTCACCCTCAGCACCCACTTCCCTGCTCTCCAGGACTCTGTAGGGAGTTGGTGCCAATTTGAAGAGTACAGATCAGGGAAGCAGGATATATCCAAACATAAATACACCTCAGTGCTCATATTTTCTTGTCCCTCAGCTACAGAAGCCTCTGTAGAGGTGCTGGTCCTTGAAGCCACTTTTAAACCCCTCTAAACTACATTTGCCACAATGAGAAGTTACAGCTGGAATTCAGGGTACTGTGGAGGGGCAAACCATAGCCCATTTCCTTTCCATGTACCTTTGCAAAGCAAGAGGATGTGTGGCAGGAGAGCTCTGCTACCCTCAGAGGCTCTTTGTCCACAGGGGTGGTCCCCTCCAGGTGTCACAGCCAGGTGGCACACAGGGGAATTCAGCCCAGGAACAGCAGCGTTAAGCAGCACAGCATCAGTTCACTTGTTTATCAACATAGGTGCTGCTGTGCGCCAGGTTTTTGGTGGCTGGAGCATATTCACCTCCCACTGAACTGCAAACAGACCTCACACATAGACTGGCATTTCCAGAGTCTCGTGTATCTGAGTAACTGGTGTGGTGGCATAACAGGTCAAATGCGAAAGCGCAGTCCGTGTAACACGGGAGTGGGGCTGTCCTGAGGCCAGGGGAAGGGCACTCCTCTGACAGGAGCCAGCAAATACAGGTAAGAAAGCTGCTGCTGCCAGGGAGAGAGGTACCTGCGGTTAGGACATAAGGAGACAAAAACAGAGGGTGTGGAGGGCTATGCATCTTCAAAGGTCTTACTACCCCTGTTTGGCATGTTTGGGCAACTGACAATTATATTCATTTTAATTAAATGCTTCCTTGTCCTGATGAAATCTGGCTACAGAGGTGCATTTTGAAAAAGAGCAGCAGATTTTGTGTCTCCAGCACGAAGCAGCGAAACATGCTTCAAGAAACATGCTGTACTTTGTGGATATTTTTCTTTTTTTTCTCCCCCCTTTTTTTTTTTACAAATTACTAAAGCTTGCCTTCAGAGAATGGTTTCTAAGAATGAGAAGCATTTAGTAACTTTCAGAACGGTTTTGCACGCTCTCTCTCTAAATCTACCAAAACCCCATCGCCTATGTTGAATTGCAGCAGAATAGGAGTACTTATGTTTATAATTATTGCTACAACACCCTTCTACTTATTAAGCCAACAGAAAGGTAGTGCAGATTTGCTAAAATCATCTGCCTCAGAAGAAGCTCTTGGAAGAGTCTGAGTAATTGCATACACTCTCTGCAACTTTGATCCATGCTCTCAGTCAAATGTGATGTCCCTCTGATTTATGTACTGCAGGCTGCACTAGCATTGTGCCATGCTTTGGGCTGGCATAATGTACAGTTTGAGCTCCACAAAGCACGGTTTTAGTGCCAGTATTTTCTGCAGCTGCAGGTTGCTACAGGTGCTGGGCTACAGGGGATCCAGGCTGGTTCAAGGAGCTGGGAAGCAACACGGATGGCTGTATCCTGTGGGAGCTCCCATGACATTCATCGCTATTGTCCAGGACTAGACAGGTTTTAGATGATTCCAGATCATTATTCCAAAGGATGAAATGAAAGGCAACTCTATGGAGCTTCCCAGAATTGCCTTCTGTGCAATGCTTCCCCCTTCCCGACATTACAGGACCTGGCTGTGTGTGCTTAACTTCTCTCATCTCCAAAGGGAGAACCATCAGGTATCAAGAGAGTTTTATGATGTGCAATTCTAAAGATTACAAACAATAGCTGTCACAGAGGACAAAGAATATTATGAAATAACAATTTTGTTTTCAATCTCATTTGAAATCTACATATGGTAAGTAACAACAGTTAGTCACGCTGTAACAACTGCCGTTATATTTAACAACTGTTAGCTAGGTCTTTTATTAAAATAATTTGTATTTGGCTCTGAGTGTTTGTGTCTCCCAACACGGGTTCTGCAAACCTCCATTCATGAGAATGCCACCATTAACTCATGCTGGTTGACTCAGGAAGGCAAATGCTGTCACCTGTCAGAAGCTAGAAAAAAACAGCTTCTTTGCATCAAAGGCCATAATGGGGAAACCCCATGTTTGCAACCCTTTTTAATTACAGTACTTGTAATGAAAGTTGACAAGATCTGCAAAAGTACACGTGAGCAGGCTTGTGACGCACAGTGACTTTCCTGAAGCCGCTGTGATACCCATAAATGCTCACTGCCAACTGCTGAACCCCTTGTGCCTAGCAGCACGGTTTGTCGGCAGTGCAAAGCAGACGCACATGGCAGCAGGCTGGCAGGGAAGGCACAGCCCCACGCCGCAGCCTGCCCCTCCAGCACTTCTGTGCACTGCGCCTGCCAAAAAACGCAACACCCCAGCCAAAGCCATCGGATGTTGCGCCTTCTGGGTCACAGTGGGTGAAGCACCTGCAGGGCCGTATCAGGGCAGGAGGGCTGAAGATTCTGGGTTACCCTCCAAGTGGCACGGCCAACGTTTGGCAAAACGAGAATTTACCATTTTCACAAAGCATCACCACTTCGTGCCACTGTGCCCATCCATTCAACCCCCGCCAAGCTCGGAACCCTCAGCCCGCGCTCCCCCCCTGCTCCCTACCTGATCGGCTGGGGGGGTCTCTGACGGGCGGCGGCGGCCTCTCGCTGGGCGGGGGGGGCAGGGGTCCGGAACGGCCGCCCCCGCCGCCGGCCGCCGCGGAGGAGCCCAGCGAGATGTTCCTCTGGGGCAGCCGCGGCATCTCGTCGCTGCCGCCGGGGACGGGCGGGACGGG
>VWYH01009425.1:177740-356997 GCA_013399365.1 Pampusana beccarii
GAGAGAACGGCTTGGCGGCTGCGGAGCGGCCTCCGGGCGGCAGGGCGGGCGGGCGGGATCCGCCGGCATCTGCGGACACAGGAGCGGGCATCAGCCTCCGGCGGGCGGGGGTTCGCCCGGCGGCTTCCGAGCGGACCGCGACCCAAGGCACTGCAAAGGCTGCGGGGTCAGCGCCGGCGCGGGGCACACAGGGCAGATATCGGCAGTTCTGGTAGCCCTGGGGAACCGCGCCGGAGTGGCAGGTGAGAGCCTGACCGTGCTTACGAGGGACCGCTGGGGAGAGACCGAAGTGACAAGAGTGCCACCGCTGATGCAGTGCTTGCCTAGCAAGCAATAGCACGGAAAGGGAAGAAATGAAGTACAATTATTTGAGACCATCAACCCGAAAGCAAAGAAATCTTAGCTTTTACATGATATTTAACAACAACAGTCCCATAAAAGGCTCTTCTCAGCCCTTTCTAGTAACTGATATCTAAGGAGGTCCTTGGGCCCATCAGGAAGAAGACAAGCCAGCCTTACAGTTGAAGCAGCACCGCTCTGTGATGCCAGGAACTTTTGTACTAATACAAGTTCCCAAAATAGACCATGACACAATAGAAAATACCAGCTCCAACAGACTGTTTTGTACACATGTGCTGAAAAATTACATTAGTCTATAAAATATGTGAGGTTTGTAACACCCTACAACCGCTCTTGGCCAGTCCTCCTTCAACGAGTGTAAAATCCTACATCCTTAACCCTACAAAACTCAGTGGCCCCAGGCCTCCTTTGTTTCAAGAGGTTTTGGGCAGCTGTTTTGCCAGCCAGAAGAACAGAGTGCATGCCCCAGAGAAGCCTCCAGCTGCAGTATGCGTACCAGCCAGCTGGGATGCCTCACGCACTCCCTAAGTGGTAAATCATGCTGCTGACGCAGATGTACTTTCCATTTGGAAAGTAGATCCTTTTTCCTGGTGCACAAGGGAAAACTGACCTGGAATCCTCTTATGCTCCCTCCGATCCTGCATGCCCACAACTAAGGCAGGACCCAGTCTGCCTAACTGTACTTTGCAGGCAGCATCTCAACACTGCTGAGATCTTTAGGTTTCATCAATTACTAGGAGGGTGAGTGGAAGTCTCACTTCTCCCTGTGAGGGAGTATTAGGAATAAAAGAAGATTTAAGCTGAAAATTACATTTCCCTAAGAGCCTAAGCTATTTGAAGACTTTTTCAATCCCAGCAGGTAATTTATGGCAGTGCTATGAATGTTTCAAGCAATGTCATTTACTTTTTCACACTGGAACTGCAAGGTCTTTCTTACCAGCATCTCGACTTGCAGCAGATCTGAGCTTTGGCATCCCTGCTTGAAAAAGGCCTCCGAGGCCAGGCGGTCCACCGCCACCAAAGCCACCACCGCCACCACCACCAAAACCACCGCTGCTGCCACCGCCACCTCCTCCAAAGCCACCACTGCCACCTCCACCAGGTCCTTTGGGTTCTGTTGGGAAAAAAAAATCCCCCATGTTAGGCAGAGAAGCAAGACTGATCCTGCAAAGTTCTCTCTTTCATTAGAGCAACACTTGTATAATACCTGGGGAAAAATGAATGAGCTTTCAAAGCACACAAGTGTTTGTTCAGGCTGGATCATCACAGCTACCCTCACCACTCCTATTGCACCATAGAAGAGGTGGTGCAATAAACATAGCCACTGTGTTTTATTAAGCCATCACTTTCCTTTAGCCTACTCTGGACTGGAAAGCAGAGAAACAGTCACTATGGAGAATTTGGAACTGAGCATGGATGGGGCCTCTGAGAATATCATATTGTCTTTGTTAGTATCTTTGTAGCTGCTTCCCATTTTTTCATACCTTTCCCCTCCACTTTTCCACATGAAAACCAAGAAACAGGGCAATTTCATGGGAAATGAGGAAGGAAGGAGGAAAACCTTCCACTTGAAGATGTCTCTGGTGATCGCTCCTGGGAACGAACAGAACTTCGTCACTATTGATTTACCTACTTATTTAAACAAAGCCTAGTGGGGAAAGAGATTTCATTTCTGATTACTTTCCTGTAGGTCAAGAAACGCAGTGACAGGATCATTAGCTTCTAAATTTTCCAATAGGCAGGAATTATTTTATCAGCCACCCCACTTCTCCCATTTCTCTCCAATGTCAATATTTCTGCTCTGACAACACTGAGATGCTAAAAGTAAAACGAAAGTGTTTCCACAACTACAAATACAGGAAAGAGCCCTATTCAGAGCATCACTGCAAAATGAGCAGGCCCACAGGTTGGTACGTCTGTGGAGCCCAGCTCCCAGGTGACAGGCTACATGGCCGAGGATTAATTGCTTAATTTCTTGGCATCTCAATTTCTGTAATTTTGAGTGGTTAAAAATTTAACTGACTTTAAAATAATTAAAACCTGTGGACGAAAAGCACTTCTAATAATCCCACACAGAAAAAAATGAGGAAGAATATGTCCATGGGGGAATGTTTCACATCATGCTTCTCTTTTCTTAAGCATGTTAGCTCAGTTCAGGTCTGACTCACAAAGGGTGTGAACCTCTGGGGAAATGCCGCTACTATGGTTTAGTCTTTCATCATGATTTGTTAATTAATGTAAACAAGATAATAGGTCATATCATTTTAATCTTACTGTTTACTCCTTCTTTAATCCTCTTAATGCTTTTCTCCAGCTCATTACAATAACTAGAACGCGTAACTTTGCTTTCAGAGATAATACTCACATGTTTAAAAACTAAGTACCTGGCTGACTGCAGGACTGTATTTTTTTTCTTTTTCTTTTTTTTTTTTTTTAATTTGGTCTCATTCCTTTGGGCATTTCCTTCTTTCCTCATCATCTTCCTGTCACAGTCTAGCCTTTAATTGCATGGCCAGACCTGGACTGAGTTGTATCACATTTGCTAAGCAGTCTGAAGTGTCTCCCCTCCCCAGGCAATAAATGCTGTTCCTCTGACGTAGCAGGCTCTTGTTCCTCACCCTTCTCCTGTTTCTGTCCTGTCTTCCCAACACTTGTGCTACAGGGGCTTTTCCAGCGTCCCCCCAGCACTGCCGAGATGCACAGCGAGGCACAGCAGCAGTACAGCTGGATGGAGACTTTGTCTCTGTCAGGTAAGTGGAGCTGCTGCCTTGTGCCAGGGCACCACTGGGCAGGCTGAGCAACAGGGCTCAGCCAAAAAGATAACACCCCTGCGTCACTCCCGGAGCAGCAACACTGAGTGCAGCAGAGTGACACCCGAGTGGGGTGCGGCTGCTGGCTCTGGTTTTGCTTTCAGTAGTACTGGGGCCATAAACAAGCCAGGGGTGCCTTTATTTTTATACTGTTTACACAAAACTACAGTCTGAAACTCCGCTTTATTCTCTGTGCTCTCAGTCCTGACAGGGGTTTTGATTGCCTGGCCTGCTGCAGCTCCTCAGCACAGCTACGAGTAGGGTTTGCATAGTTTTCTGATTAAGCAAACAAGAAAATAAACTGCTTTATGAAAGTAAGCAAACAAATTAACACTCGCATTTCATAAGCAGTACTTGTTTTCTCAGCTGACTTAATCCATGATGAACAGAATTTATTTTTACGTAAGCCAACTTCTGGCATTTTATTTTACCTACTTCTCTCATGACAGTTCATCTGATGATATTTAAATAATATTCTGCATTCAGATATGTAGAACCATTCATGCATATGGAAAGGGTTGTTGGGCATTGGAACAGGCTGCCCAGGGAAGTGGTGGAGTCACCATCCCTGGATGTGTTTAAAAGGCATTTAGATGAGGTTCTTAGGGACATGGTTTAGTACTAGAGTTAGGTTATGGTTGGACTCCATGATCCTTAGGGTCTCTTCCAAGCAAAATGATTCTATGATTCTACGCAGAATTGTACTTACTGTCTAGAATTGGAGCACTTCTGTCGTTAGTAACAGTCTTCTTGAGCTTTTTTCCTTTGGTAATATCAGATAATAGAGCATTTCTCCCTGCTTGTTCTGACCTGCTTAGGGATGGCTTTTCAGTATTTGCCTGCAAAATAAAATTAAAAATGAGAAGGCAAAATAAACCTCAAATTCTAGCTACAAAGTTCTGCTCAAATATGGTAGTTACTTGAGGCCTCAATTTCTGTTTTAACCACACTGGAGTGGGCAGCACGCCATGGCTGGTTTTGTGAATGATGTTATAGGTAGTCAGCCTTGTTACCGACTCGAGGCCCCAAACACTGCTGCTGTTCTAACCCACACTATTCACTGCAAACAGAAGGCTTTTATGTGAATTGACATTTTTTGAAGATTTAGAGTTTCTGATTTTTTTTTAAAGGCAAGACACATCTGTGGCAAATTGCCATTTTGGAGACTGAACAAGGACAGACTACACAAATAATTTGATTACACAAAAAGGCGGACATTCTTGAAAGTTGTAGTGAAAACTCCTAATATACAAATTCTGGATAAAACAGAAGAAAGATGGAGTTTTAGCTGATAGAAATACTTTAAAATGGCAATCACCACTTTGACAATATAGACCTCTTCAAACAGACCAAATAAAACCTTTAAATGCATGAGGTTTGTCTCAATGGCCCTCTCTTTTCATTTTATACTTTGGTGACACAGTTTTTCAAGGAAGAACTAAAAAAACCCCCCACCAAACATACACATATATGCACACATACATGCATGTATATATGGTTATTTCTTCCAGGTAATGGTGGTTCCCAAAAAGCTTTCTAACTTATCAGACCAGCATTATGAAAATTTCCTGAAAGGTGGCAAGAGTTGCCACAGATGGACCAAGCACAGAGTCTGTGTCTTGCTTGTGGTAGAAAATGAGGGAAAGGCTCTGCAGCAGCACAGCCCAACCTGTCTGTGTAACCAGCTCGGGTTTGGCTCCGAAAATAACTGAGTATTTTACAATGGCATTTTAAGAAGCGTTTTCTTTCCTGTCAACAAGGTGACTGCCTGTTGGAGGGCGAACACAGCACAAGCTTTATTCCAGCTTAGGCTGACCTAAGTCAGGTTGGAGGCAGTCTCACCCACCATGCCGTGCCAGCAGTGGCTCCTGCACTCTGGTACCACAGCCTGGTTATGGAAGCTATGCTGGTTAAGAGCTATCCTTGCCAAATTAAAAAAAATAGAATTTGTTTTTTGCCAGTTTGGGTCACGTATGTAGTAGAGAAGAACAAGGGAAAAGGTGGGCATACATGGCTGGAGAAAGGCCATGGGACAGCAAGACTTCAATTCCCCTGACTTAGACAAGCTGTTGGGGAGCTGTACCTCTCCTCTCAGATCAAACCACCTCCTGTGGGAGGAAGAGGAGGATGGAGAGTGAATGTGGCTAGTGATATCCATTATGGGCACTAGGAGTGCAAGTGATGGTCCATCTTGTAGAATCAATCATCAACCGTAAACATAATGTAGGAGAGCTTTCCCCAAATACCATACATACACTTGTCCATAACTCAATGCTTCTGTGTGTCCCTTTCAATATGACAAGCAGCAACAGAGAACAGTGTACATGGTACCTTTACCTCCTGCAAAACTTACCAAGGCCAGTGTTGGGGGTGGAGGGGGAGCTGGAGGGGGAGGCACAGGCATGGTGGAAGGCTGAGCTCTTGTCTAGTCTTGCTAAAAAACCTGCACAGCAAAACACAGAGACACATGTGGACCAGAGATTAATAAATCTGTCACCTTTGGGAGTATTTTCTGCTAGGCTAAAAAACATCCTTGCAGCTAACAGGTTTATCTGCTACATTTTTTAAGTAATTTTAGAAACTTCATGTTTCATTGTATGGAAACCAGCTGCATCCTTAAACATTGCCATACTAACTCACAGACACAGATACCCAGTTTTGCACACAAACACAACCCATGCATGGCCATAGCAATTCACAAAAATGCAATAACAAAATTGAACTCTGTTTAATCCAATTATCTTGTTCCTGTGGAAGTACTTCAGGATAATCCCATAGCTATAGCATTAACTCTTTCTTAAAGAAGGCATTATCTCTTTAAGATCATATTCAG
Source organism: Pampusana beccarii (assembly GCA_013399365.1). Taxonomy (NCBI): domain Eukaryota; kingdom Metazoa; phylum Chordata; class Aves; order Columbiformes; family Columbidae; genus Pampusana; species Pampusana beccarii. The sequence continues at coordinate 183,744 of VWYH01009425.1, forward strand.
AAAGAGATGCAGACCTTTTAAAGACCTAAAATTGCTGGAAGATCTGCCACCCCCTACACACACTATTATGAGTAGGTTGGAACAGCAGAGCTCTAGGAAAGACTCATGCTTCTTTCTCCCTGCTTGCTCTGAAGACACCAAGCTCCATCACCATAATCTCTGAATGCACCTTCTGCCCTCTCAGGAACACCAAACACAGTGTCAGGCTCTGTCTCATGCTCTGATCGCTTGCCCAAAGGAGGAAGAGCAGCCGCAGCCCGGCCTCCCCACCGCAGGCTGCTGCGGAGGGAAAAGCCCGGCTGCCAAAACTCAGCCCTCCCCCAGCTTCCCTGCCCGAGACCAGGTTCCCACTTCTCCCCAACACAAGCAGAACTTCCAATCTAGGGCAACCCTAGAGATATAAAACTCCATAAACTCATTGCAACTGAGATGTAAAACTCCATTGCAACTAAAATATTAAATGAGAAAAAAAAAAAAAAAAAAAGGAAAAGCATAGAGGAATTTATTTCAAGTCACGAGGGCTTTTTGTGGCACTGGCATACTGCTGCTGGAACTGCACCTATCGGAGGCTCCAGGGCTTTGCTAACAGTGCTACAGCATTTCAGCTTGTGCTTTGCTCTTGCCCATTCACCTGAGCCAGCTCTAATAACGGTGATTTGCCACCTTTTATATTGCGTTTGCACAAGACAAGTAAACATAGTGAGAATACAAATAAGGGTTATTCTCCAGACAAGCCCAGACTGACTGCTGAGGTCCACAGGGCGATTTATTTCACAAGAATACACAGCTCTTATTTTCTGAAGGCACTTCATTGTTTTTGATAAAACCAGGGAGAACTGCAATAGCACAGTATCTGCTGAATCAACTACATGCAAGGTACAGCACCCTTTACAGTTTAAATGAGCATTAGGAAAATATTCTGAATGGAACAAAATGGCATTTTCAGTGAGGGTTTGAAGTGAGTCACCACCTACAAAGTCCGTGATTGCTCTGAGATGATCGATGATATGCGTGTAAGAAAAAAATGGTTAGAAGTACAGATTTATCTTGTCAGATGCTCATGCTTCAAAAGAATTAGAATACAGCTATAAACCCTCCCCCCCCAAAAAAAAAAAAAAAAAAAAAAAAAAAAAAACATTTAAAAAAAANACCTTTCGTCAGAAGAAAGCTTTTCTGAAGTAAGACTTTAATGGATTTTGTCAAAAATCTTTAGGGAAGAAAGGGCTTGGAAAGCAGTCTGACACATCAGCCCTATCTCTGACAGACTATCTGGAAAAAAGCATGGAGTTCAAAGAGGTGTGAGGCACTACTGCTGGCTCCAGCATCTGCAGGTTTTCTCCTCCCGTACTGCAGAAACCGTTTCTCTTTCCGGAGCAGAGGGGAAGCTGGCGGATGGACAGACTGACTGACAAAGAGGAAACTGTGTGAAACCAAGCCCATGCAGTGCTGTGCAAACACATGCGCTCACAAGGCCCTGCAGACGGAGCAGCGTGCTCCCATCAGTCCTCTGGCACATTACTGCCCATCTTACGGCCTCTCCAGGGAGGCACATGCTTCACATTCGGAGGATCTGCTTGGATTCAGCTCTGTTACCATCTTCTGTATTTCTAGCTCTCGGCCATTACATAAAACTCTGCACCAAGCCCTATCCCTTTCCCGATCTGCTTATCCTAAATGCAATATTTGAAATCTGAAGCCTATTAAAAGCACTAAGACTAATGCTGCTTTGTTCTTCAGCTTCCTGTTTAAAAAAACAGTCAACAGGAAAATTATTTCTTACAGCAGACCACAACCATCCTGTTTCTTAACACAGTCTTTTCACAGCTGCAGTTGTCTCTAGTGTAACTGTGCCACCAGGCTGCTTCACCCAGCTTTTAACTCCTTCAACTGATTAAAAAGAGAAAGATATTACAAATTCTGCTCTCCATACTGCTTTGATAAGAGGCCAAAGCAGCCTGTATAATGTGCCCTGAGTCTCCTCGGTGCTCCATGTGCCATCGGAAAGCTTCTGGAGCAGGCAGAATAAAGTTTGGTTCAATATCAGGCTTTTAAATTAATTCCTTAAGGCAGCTCAGACCTGAATGCAGCAAGTGAGCCAGCTGGTTTATAAAGCTCTTTCTCTAAAAAGCAGTATTTTTGTAAATACCATAACTTGTCTACCTCCCTGTCAGTCACATGATTGCTTTCAGCATGCTTGTGCTGGTCTGTTTTCCTTTTTTTTTCTTTTAACTGGGTTGCTTCAGATCAGCTTCTTAAGGAATTGGTGGGACAGAGGGGAAGCAAGGTAACGCTCAAAGCCTAAGTTCTCTAAGGGGAAGCCACTACCCATAGACACATCCAGCCTCTCCAAAACCCACCCTGCATACATTATTTGCAAAGAGGTAAGGAGGAAAAAGGCACTGGGTGCTCTCCATTTGCCTACCCCATCTTCCAGAGGGAACACATCCTCTGATGTACCTGTAGTCACCAGCTAGTACCTCTTGTGGTACTGAAGGGCTTTCTGAACAGGACAGGAGTGCAAAACAGGTACACACACACACTGGTGAGCTCAGCATTTAGCTGCTGCTGAGCAAGCCCTGTAGCCCCCAGGACAGTTACCAGCGGGGGTCTGGAAAACAGCATTTTGGAAGCACAGGACAAGCTTCTCTACTAGGCTAAACTCAGGCAGAACTGGCTTGAAGTTTAAATCAATCATCCTGCAGAGTTGTTTACTAATGATGTTCTAGAGCACACACTTCCCTTAGGAGCCATCAGAAAAGAGATCATTTGGCATGACTCAGAAACCTGCGTGTCCACACACAACAGTATAATGCATCCACTTACGGAGCCAGTAAAACACTCCAGTTTGTAAAATTTTAGCTTTGATAGTAAGTTATAACACTGCTTCACTCTTACTTTTGTCACTCGCTGACTCTGCTCCTACTTCTGAGAAAGAGAATTTCAGAAACTCGAGCTGAAACTTTGCAGCAAGAAATGGCACCTCTGTCTTTGAAGCTCTAACTCACCCTTGCTCTTTGGTTGTTAGATTTTGTACAATTCATTTCTTTGTCTGACTTTTGGTAAGAAAAAAAGAGGCACGCTCTAGGTTTTTAAATTTGATGACTGTAAGCCTGTAGGAAGAACAATAATGTGGTGAAGAGAGGCAGCGACTTGGGGCCTGCCTGCACAGCACAGGCTGACCCTGGGCATGAGCAGCACCTCTTGGGCTGCAGAAGCAAAGCAGCTGAGTCAGCACGTTGCTGAACTTGAGTTCTGCAGCTGATTCGTTCATCACTAATTTGCAGGATCATAGTTTTGTGTAGAGCACAGAGATATCCTAAGATATTAAGTGTAACTCTGCAATTAGAGGAAAGCTTTGGTTACTGTCCTACTCTTCAGCAATGGACTCAGTTAATTATTTGGTCTTGGTCAGTGGGAAAGAGTTGGATTTAAGCAGTGGACATTATGTACAATTGCTAACAGCTGACACTATAAAATACCCAAAACAGCAACTGATCCACCCAGTAATAAATTTTACCTACAAAATCTGTTAACAACCAAGTTGCGTTTAACACTCGGTGCTGCAGGGTGTTGAAAAGGAACCAATTCCAAAAGACCAAGGCCAAAGGCATATCCGTACTTTGAAACCAAAGACATGCATCCTCACATATTTTCTAGGCAGTAGTATAAATTATCACGGCTTTTAAGAAGCTACGTGGAAACGTTATACCCAGGTGAGCACTGGTGGTGCAGGATTAGGGTAACTAACCCACACACGTACACCACAGCACCGGCCCCTGAGCCCCAAACACCAAGGTCTGCCCTTGGCGAGAGGGAAAGATTGCCACCGCGGGCCGCAGCAGCCGCGGTCCCACCGTGAGGCAGTGCCAGCAGCCTTGTTTCTCTGCCAATGCCTCCGGAGACCCCTGAGCGGGGTTGCCATCGCCGTGAGCCGGCACCATCACAGAATCACAGAATGTTAGGGATTGGAAGTGACCTCAAAAGATCATCTAGTCCAATCCCCCTGCTGAAGCAGGACACCCAGATGAGGTTACACAGGAAGGCATCCAGGTGGGTTTTGAATGTCTCCAGAGAAGGAGACTCCACAACCCCCCTGGGCAGCCTGTTCCAGTGTTCTGTCACCCTCACTGAGAAGCAGTTTCTTCTCAAATTTAAGTGGAACCTCTTGTGTTCCAGCTTGAACCCATTACCCCTTGTCCTATCGTTTGCCACCGAGAAGAGCCTGGCTCCATCCTCGTGACACTCCCATCCTCATCCTCGCTCTGCACCGCCGCAGCTACGGCCCGGAGCAGCCTCCTGCAGACCATGTGCGACCAAAGGGGTGTGCACACCCCCTGCGCCTGCTGCCTTCTGAGAAAGCCACCCTAGTCATTAGCAGGCGAGGTGCCCCAAAGCTGCCCACCTAACCCCAGGTAAACCACACGATCAGAGCTCCATAAAGAAGCTCTGATTTTTGCGAGCTACCAGGCACAGCCGGCAGCCTATATTGGAAACGGTATTAAAAATATTATGATTTGCAACACATCGTGATAAAAACTAATTTCGTTTAAAAAACAAAACAGAGGAGAGATAATGTATATGTTGCACTCTGCAAAGAGCCCCTTGCTCTGCAAAGTAATCCATAAAGAGCACCAAGGAAAAGTGGCACAAACCTGAATTCTGTGAAACGCAAATGCTGGGCATTTCAGATTGAATTTGTTACTTCAGAAATCATTTCAGGAGCATTACAAATGCTAAAAAGAAGTGTGACACTTAACACGGGATGGACAGTGCGAACAGCCGGACTGCAAGTGCAGTGTTTGCATCTAGCCAGCCATTTTGAGCTGCTCTGAGGCACCCTCTTTTCAACACGTTGAGTCAGAGGCAGACAGACAGCGAGCTGCGGTTAATCATTTCCTGTGTGATTAATTTCCAAGCAAAAAAAGAGGAAGGAACAAACAACTGTAGAAATAAAATAGAATTGATAGAACTTAAGGCGAAACAAACATGAAGCTGTCCATTTGCCCTCTATGCAAAAGGACCTAACTTCCAAACCAGTATTGATTTGGTTCTTTCAAAATGCGCTCTTTCCTGCTAATGAAAGAAGGGAAAAATTAAAAAAATTCTGAATTTGAAGAAATTTGGCTAGGTTGCCAAGTATTTTAGTAAGGTAGCTTTCAAAACACAAAGGACAACTAACTGAAAAAAAAAACCAAACCACATTACAAAGTAGATGGAAAATAGTTTAAAATCAGTTTCACACAGACCACAACATTTTTTCACGAGCCGTTTTTTAACAAAGTACAGAACTATTAAACCGTTTTGATTAAAAATGTTACTGTGATGTCATGAAATTCATTTAAGTCCCCCTACGCCCACTCTCCTCGGTGGAGCAGAGTCATTAGTAAGTCTGCATTTACCACGTCCCACCACCGTGTCCTCCAAAGGCCTGAGGTGCTGTCTGCATTCGGGGTTGGTGCAAGTGTGCGGCAAGGTGCGAACGAGAGCTTCAGAGGATGCTGAAGCCCACGCGACACCATGCCAGCAAATCCCATCTGGAAAAAAATCCATTTTGTTTTGTTTTCTCTTTTTCTGAAAGTTTCTAAATATGTAGAATCCTATAACTAAGTATACAGACAGATGGCTTTAAGCCCCTAAAAAATTCAACAAGGACACCAAACCAAAGCCAGGACAGCATGACGCTACCTGAATATACTGAAGATAAATTCTCCTGCAGGGTGAAGAAAGAGTATTCAGGAAACTCTTTGGCCTCAGTCATTCACACATAGAGGAGTGAAAAGCCTGACAGGTGCTAATGTAGCCTGATACAAGTTTTAGCTGAGACACAGGGAAGCTGCTGTATAACTACCCTACATTCAGGAGGAATGCCCGGCCTTTCCTTCTCCTAACTGGGATAAACCTTTTGAAGTTGAGGAGCTCTGGAAGAAGAAAGTGACATCTAAAATGTTACTCTCAGTATTTTGAGGTCCTTTACAACAGAATCGAATAATTTCAGTTGGAAGAGACCCTCAAGATCATCGAGCCCAACCATAACCTAACCTAACTCTAGCACTAAGCCATGTCCCTAAGAACCTCATCTTTAACATCAGTGACTGGTCTTTTAAGGATGGTTTCTGGCTAAAACAACACTCCTTTTGGTGCAGGGATTACAAGGCTTTGTGGCCTGAGAAAGGACATTACAAGGGTGTGAAATGCAAACTGTCCTGTCCAGAGGAAGCTGTGGTAGCAAAAGGAGGCACTAACATCTCACCCTTAAAAACAGTTGCAGAGAACTGGACAGCCAAAAGGGAGGCGAACAGAGAAGTTACATTGGACACATGAGACCCAGGGAAATTTTGGGGAGCTGCTGCTGCCAGAGAGAGGAAGCCAACTTTATTTGGGACTTTTTGCATTTCAAAGAAGCTCTCCATAGTACCTGAAATGAGTGGTATAATTTTCCACCCAGACCAAAAAATGTCAACTCCTACACAAAATACCATGGTGGAGAAAGCAGCCAGTACAGTGATGCTGGAGAGCTCTTGCCGAGATGCCCAGTCAGAGCTTCCATTCTCTTCCCATGAACAGCCATCAGAGGGGTGACAGATCACAGGCGTCACTCACAGGCACATGTGTAACGTGGATAAGGTCTGTGTGGGCCCAAAACAGGATTTAGCCCAACCTGAATGACACACAGGAGCTGGCGGCAACAGGAAGATCTGCCACAGGGAACTGCACCTTTACAAATGCAGAAGTGACCAACTTGGGGAATTCAACACCATCCTGCTGTGGTCAGGGGCCAGAAAGGAGGGAAGAGGAAAGCACGAGCCTGGAGGTCTCTGGCAGGAGCACATGGGGCAGTTCTTGGGGAAGAAACACATCAAGCCAGTATCACAGTGAACATTATTTCTGCCCTACATAGGCTGCAGAGAGATTATATATTTTTTTGTCAATAAGTTGTAGAGTTTTAATCTTTTACCTCTTACAACAGCATAACTGAGCCTATGTGAAAGGTGCAGGTGCTGGAGGGCCAGTAAGGAGCAGCAAGATAAATAACCACAATAGCAAAAGACTAGTTAAGAGAAAAAAAAAAAAAAAAGAAAAAGAGAGATGATGCAGTGAGATGTTTTCACGTCTCTGTGTGAGTTATCCCGGGCACCCATGCCCTGCCAACCCTACAGCATCTCCCTCTTCCTCCAGCCCTCGTGCCCACCTCCCCATCCCTGAGCACCCAGCCAAGTGCAGGGACCCTGTGGGCAGCACTGACTGCAGCCCATACCAGGCAATTCCCCAGAGTCTTCAAACCCCCTGAACACTTTCGAGCTACTTCTCACCATCACAGGAAGGAGGAGGTTACTGTGGGATGTCAGTGACAAGTGAGCTATCAGGCCACTGAGCCAGCGCACGACCGCAGGGTGCTAAGAGCAGTAACAGCCAGATGCACTCATGGTCCACAACAAGTTGCATCCAGCAAACCTCATCTGTCAAAGGCCACCAGGAGTTACACGGCAAAAATCCAGCAGTGCAGCATCCATGGAAAATTACAGCTAAGAAATAGGCTGCTATGGTGTCAGAATGTTGTTTTAATCCAAGTATTTTTAAAAGTTTTTTTCCTTTTCAGTGACATGTTTTTCAAGACATGCAGAGGATCATAGGCAATGGCTGGTGTAGGAGGACTGCCCCCAGTCACCAGTATAGTCACTACTTGGAAGAAGCAGCAAAACTTTTAGTCAGTTTAAGTGTTTGGATGTTGACTTGAGAAAAGCTGATAAGCAAATACGCTATACCAGAAAGTATCCCTCTGACTTACTAAAACCAGAAATTGCTTCCATCCAATCCATGCTCCTATAATTTATTTCAGCCAGTGCTTTCAGAAGAGATGCAAATAAATATTCCTGTCTGCCCAGACTCCCAGAGCCGGCTCACACCCCTGCCACGGTGACCCTGCCCCGGGGAGTGGGACCTCAGCCCTGCGAACGGCGCCTGGAGCAGAGCCCCAGCACCGGGCACCGTGGGGAGCCTCGCCGGTGCCTTAAAACAAGCATGTGCATGTCATCCCTCAGCAGGAGGTTGGGGCCAAACACAGCAGATAAATTTACAGTTACTGGGCTGTATCCCAGCCCACGGGAAGGAGGACACAACTTGAGGCATTGCAACCCCCCACAGCTCCCTCCCCAGCCCTGCCTCCCTGCCAAAAACTGAAAAGCCCTTCCCTGAACCCCTCCACAAAGAAAAGCCCCACGGCAAACAGCTTCACCCTCTCTCCAAGGCAGAAGCGATGGTTAAGGAACAAGCTGTTTGTGCCTGAGCTCTTACTTCAGCCATCCGGAGCACAGCTGCCTGCAGCATTCCCTCACCCACCATCCAAGGCAGCCTTTAACCAATCCAAATGTTTGAAACGACACCCAAGCCACGTTATCCCTGGCACGCTGCCCAATGCAGCCAGCCAGGGATTCACCCAGACCAGAGGCGACCTCAGCACACAGCCCTGCGTGAGAGAGACCCTTGTTGCAGCCCTCCAGAGAGGCTGCAGGGACCACTTCTCCACACAGGGACAGCATACCTCGGGGAACAAGGACATGATGTCTCTCTCCACCTTATTCCCTCGCCTGTTCCTCCTTGTGAACGTTTTGTGTTCACTAAATACTGTTCCTAATACAAAGCCCAAGAGCTCCTCTCTGATGAGGCAGCTTTTTCCAGTGCCTCATTACTACAGAGGTGATCACTCAGTGTCATGTGGCTGTTCAGCAGCACGTGTTTTGCTGCACAGCTTTCTCCCCAAAACTTGAGCTGTCTTAAGCTCTAGAAGCTGTTGGTAGGGTGAACAGGCTGGTTCAGAAATTACAGATTTCTGCGTATTGCCTCCAGCTTACTCAGTCCTAAATCAGGAAAAAAAAAAACGGCACGTTGCATTAAGTTGGAAAAAGTCACGAAGAGCAGGACACTTCCCAGCAGCTTATCCTCACACCAAGGCACCCCTCAGCCCCACAGCGGGACAGGGTGATTCCTGGCCCAAGGGTGGCAATTCTGCCATTCTAATCAAATGGATAGAAGTCTAGAGGATTTTTTTCCCTTTCTCTCCACTGTTTCATGGCATAGCAGGCCAAAAAGCATCAGAAATTAGTCTGAATGTTTTTCTTGGACACTTGAACTGTTACAACTTTCAGCCAGCATGGAAAGAAGTCATAGGAACCAAACTTGGTGAGTGAGCCCTGGGATTTTGCTGGTGGACTTCTGCTGCCCACAGCTGCCCGCTGGCCAGCCACGGGTCTGCTTCACAGCAGCGGTGGTACGGAGAGGCGCTTCTCTCTGCAGATCCTAAGGCCGGGGTGAAAAGAGCCTGTCTGGAGCCACAGGTTACACTGTGAAAGCTCTGAGACACCTCACACTGCATCCTCTCCATGCCCAGGGCACTAAATAATGTTGTGACCCGTGTAATGCCACCGCTGAAGCTGTCTTCATTCACTTTTCTCTTCTGACCAACAGGACGACATGATGCTGCAGTCAAAAGCACTTTACTGTTACGAAGTCACACAGAAAAGGATCAAGGATGTTGCACAGTTAGAATTTTAATCCTATGTCAACTAAGTAGTAAAATAATCTATCAGCTTCAGCATTCAAATAGGCTTTTTTAACATAAATTGTTTACTTCATCACAATCAACTAAGTCTTACTAAACCTGCAGTGAACCGTGTCTGTTCTACTAAAGTCAGCATCTATAAAATAATATTAAAATAGTGACTACCTCTACAAGGGAAATCTGAGGCATATAACGGCCAGGCACGTGGAATTAATTTAAAGCACCATTTTCCAATTCCTCTCTCTTGTAAATATTGCAATATTCCTATAAGAATTTTGGAAAACTACAGTTCACAAAGATCAGTTCAGATTTCACATCAAAAGCCCAAACAAAAAGTTAAGTGGCCTGTGCAGTCAGCAGGGAAAGAGCAACTACATGAGCAAGAGCGCATTAGAGTTTTTACAGCCCAGGTGTTGACATGAATTAGAAAGTAACTTGAATACCTGTCATTAGAGGAGCAATCAAAGACTGATCTGCACAGAGTGTGGGAAAAACAAAACAAAACCCAGCCCCAGATCTGCATAATGTAATGTAGCCTGCTCCTCCAAAGACAGTTCAGAAAATCGAATACCACCTCAGAGCCAGGTTACTGTCAATAAAAGCCTCTGTTCAGTGAGGCGAGCCCCATAAATCAGTTTTGTGAGAAACAGGCACTCAGGTCTGGTAGAGATTTTAATTAAAAAGAAAAAAAAAAAAATCTTATTTTCCATTCCAAAAGTTCATTTTGGATTATTTGAGGCTGTAAAGTGCTTAGACTCCAAACCTCCACTAATATGGGGGGAGATGGAGAGTCTGATTTTACTCTCATTAGAGTTCCCAGAAAGGCTCAGGCCAGTTTTCTGAGGGGGCTGGATGAGGACCATTGTACCTTACGACTTTGCTGAAAGTGTTTGAATTATTTGGGATGATCAGACTTAAAGATTAAGATGAATGCATCCCGCAATGTCCCTTGATGTTCTCCACTGCGCAGGGATTTGCGCTGTAGCTTGGGGTTAGTCATTATACCAGAACATTTGTGAGGGAATGAATCATATTTGCACATAAGTAACAAACTTGAGGAATGTCAGAGTCAGCAATCAAGGTTGGCATTGGCTCCCACAACACCGTCCTGTGGATGCAGAAGGCTGGTGGGGCATGGACCACAGCCACGGTCAGCACAGAGATGCCATCAGTTGTGTTCAGCACTGCTGGCACCTTGCTTCATGAGCTAAGGGACAGCAACCAGTGAGCTATGCTGTCATCTGTCTCAAAGGACCATGACCTACTGAAAAACTCCCCCTAACTTTCCCTCTGTGCCCTGCTCACAGACCACAAACTGAATAGAAACTCACGTCAGACCTTACAAACTGAACAGACACTAAATGAGGACTCACTCCACATATGACTTGTATCCCCTGTGTTCACAAACCTCCTCTGACCTCTGAGGCAAAAAGTTCTACAATAGTATTTGATCTGCCATTTAAATGCTTATTTCAATATCATGACCAGGGAGAGTTAAGGTCTTTGTAGACTCTGCTGGGATGTTATAAAATAATTACTTTTTTATAGTTTGTATACCAAAAGGAATTAATGCAAGTTTGCAAATAAAGCAATGGAAAATTTTCAGCTTGCTGAGGTATAAATGAATATACACAAAATATACCATTACTTTGCACACTTAAGTGTTTTTGGTAGTTACTCCGATTGGAATTTTATCATAGATACTCCTCTGAGAATAGCTACAAGATGAAACTCTCTTTTACATAACTTACGTGATAACTAGCTTACGGTAATTAAAAATGAATATCACTTTTGAAGCCCGAAAACCCTGATGTATGCGAAGCTGTGCAACGCAGGCTGGGCAGCTGGATGACAAAGCGTCCATTTGCACAAGGAACCGAAGCAACGTGCGGCATCTGCACTCGCTCACCTGGCTGTGAGCCTCTGCCCGCCAAGGCCTGGCCCGCTGCGCTGCTCCCTCTGCCTCTCAGAGCTTTCACATGGGCTGCTACGGTTTCAGTAATTATTTTTAAAGGTTCTCGGCAATATAAAACCAAATCTGCGGAAGAGATTTTAAAATCAGGATGGAAATAATGAAGAGGTTGGAAAAGTGGAGGCCAAAAAGTGATCTGAAACAAACAGAAGGTGTGCTTTAGCAAACACCCCCCTTCCCCAAAATACACTACTCCAATCATCCCCTCCCTCATGCTGGAGCCAACCTTAGCTCACCCCAAACTACTGAGATGCTGTGGCCAAAAGGCGATCATCTTTTCAAAAGGGTTTACAAAACTACGGAAATTGTGTCCAAAGCAATAAAAAAAACCCAAACCAAAACAACAACCAAACCCAAGGTAAATTAAGGATAAGAGATTCATTGTAACCTTAAATATCCTACTGTACATATTTTGGTTTGAAACTGATTAATTTGAAAACAACAAAGAAAAACAGTGTTACTGAAAACACAGTATTTCACATGCAAGTTTACACGATCACCTAATACCCTTACAGTACTGGCAAATGATGTCTCATTCTAACCCATATAAAAACAAGTCCAAAATGTTATGTTCCTGCACCACAAGATTATTTGCACAGTTGCAATCCAGGACACTTCTCCTGCAACTTCAGAAAAATAGAGGAAGCAATACATTATTGCTATTAAAAATTGTCCAAAAAGACAACTCAAAAACTATCTTTAGATGGGTTGTACGAAACTAACAGATCAGATAACCATTACATAAAGCAGACTGAAGGTTGCCATTATCACTATATTGTTTGGTTCTTTGTATCATATATAAAATATTCTAAACCAGACCTTTTTTTTTTCTGTTTTAAAAACCACAGATTTTATAACATACCCATATTAGCTCTCTTAATTCACTGCCTTTATTACTACAGCAAGAAAAGCTTAGTTTTGAATGTCTAATTTTTAATACAATTAAAAAAAAAAAGTATCAGCTGTCCTTAGCTGATAGGAACTGCTATAGTCTTATGTCAGAGGAAGATGTGGTCCCAAAGGAGTAACGTGAATCTGTCTAAGTGACGAGGGCTGCCAGTTGAAGCTCTGGGGCTGAAGCAGACCACCAGTGGGGAGGATGCAGAATTGCCTTTTCCTTCTGTGATGCTGAACCCCTGAATGCACCACATGGCTCATTCTGAGCTGGCCAGCACTCTCCGCCTCCAGACCAGTTACTGGCCAAAACTGCCTGCTACCAAATGGAAATTCATACAGAAACCTGCAGAGGACCTGCTCCAGGCTTGCTTCTTGGGAAGAGCAGCTCCAGAGCAAATTAGTGGTTTGGTGGCCACCCTGCAGAAGGTCCCTCCAAGCCACAGGCCAACCGGAGGGATGGGTGGAGGAGCAAGGCAGGAGGGTGATTGGAGACACTCTCACTTCTTGGCCAGCACAGAGATGAGCTCCAGATCAGCCCTGTGAATTAAAACCATGTGAGGGAGGTGGGACTGGTGGACTGGTGCTTAGAGAGGTCCCCAGGCAAGGAGCCCAGCATCCTGGTTGCTGCTACCTCAGACTCCCACTCAGGACTGGAGTGGTGGAAGGACAGACCTGAAATTCTCCCTTCTCTGTTTGGATTTAGTTGGCTGTTTGTGAAGCAGTAAAAATCTAACCCATCATGCACCAAGTACCTCTCCATGTGTAACAGGACAGACCTCAGCCTCCAGTATCTGAGTTTGCATGTGTGCAAGGCACCCGCAGTGCTCACGCACTGTTCTTATCACTGACAATTTCCATCTGGGACAATCTGGAAAACATCCGCAGTAATACAAGGATGAATTTTTATGTTAAGTATTTCCAATGCTGCCTTTTGGCAAGAAAAAAATGTCAAAAGCCACTTGGAAAAGAAAGGTACAGCTAAGAGACTTCTCAATTATTTCATAAATAAGCTGCCAAAATGCAAAGAGTAAAATCCAGGCAATACTAATATTCTTTGTACCCACACTACTATAAACTAAACAAAGATCAGAGTATTGACCAGCCACAATTGCATTTTATTTCATTTTCTAGAGTATTATGAAATATAGATGAGATAACATTGAAACAGAGGGTGCAGATTTTACATCTGTCACTTCAACTGAAAACTCAGCCTTGATGCTGGGATTATGAAATTTGCACATACGCATCCGAGTGCACAGTACACATCTGCAGCAGATGATGTCGACTTAAACATCCACAGTGAGGGCACACACTTAAACTGTCCATACTTAATACAAGGTTTTCATTGTCCAGTTGAAAGCCCTATAATTAAATATATTTTTAAAGATTTACTATACATGAAATATCCTTCACTATTTATCTTGGCAATAATCTAATAGATGGCAAGGCAAAAGTTCTGTCTTTCATCAGCCTGTGGTTCTTTTAGGCTTAAAGCAATTCTAATGTTATATTAAAGACTAACACAGTCTAGGAATTTAGATACCAGTTCTACCTGGAGAGGCATTAAAATCTCTGTGTAGCTTGGTATGCTACCAGATTTAATAATATGGTTTTGGGGAAAAACCAAACAAACTAGAGAGAAGTGGGAAACTAATTTTATGTCCTGTCAAAATTTAAGACATGAAGATATTTCTATCTCAATCATGATTGTTTTTTAAACTTGATTTTAAAAAATTCAAGTTTATAAAATATGAAATGTTACAGTTTTTGTTCTTAGAAGCCCAGAGTTCAGCAGTGCCTACATTTGCTCTAAGTATTTTAAATTTATTTTAAAGTATTATTTTAGAACTTCCTAATTTCTGAAATTTAAATCCTGTACCAAATTTACCTTCAATCTCAGGAAAGAAAAAAAGGGTTTTGATAAACCGATGGGTTTAATTAGAAAAGCTTTTCAACAAAAATGTCTTTAAAAGCTATAGCTACGATCATTAACTTTGATATCCAAACAGAAATTTTCCAACTTAGGCATCAAACCCCACTGCTAGAGGCTCACATTTCCACAGTTTCACTGCTGTGTGGACACGGCACTGCAGAGCCAGCACAGGCTCTGAGTCCCGACCGCCCGAGCTAATTGTCACCCCATCCCAAGAGGGGGCCAGGGTGAGCTGGTGCCGCCAGAGCCAACATCAGGAGGACACAGATGCCGACAAGGGGGCCCAAAGCCCTGTAGTGGGGGCTAGTTTAAAGCATGGCACAAATAAAACCAAAAGCAACCAAGGACAACAAAGCAAAAACACTCTCCTGCTTTCCTCCACGTCTCCAATTACAAAAGTCTTTGCTCCAGTTTATTTCTCTTTGGAAAGAACTTTTTACAGCTGCACATGGCAAGTACTCAGCTAACGAGTGAAGAAGAGAAGCTGGAAAGAATGTTTATTCACGGATTCTGCCAAAAAAATGGGCAGGGCAAAGTCCAACGTGGTTTAGCAGCAAGAACTGCCGATCTTCCCCTGCATGAAGAGGCGGCACATCCTGCGCTGCCCTCCTGACCAGGGAAACCACAGCTGCATCACCCAGGCCAGCTGCCCAGGCTGGACCCTCCCGAAACCTGCAGCACCCCCCCGCTTTCTATTTGTGGAGCTGGTTGAGTCCACACACACAGAAAAAGAGCATTTTCCCAAGTCACTGTTAATTAAAAGAAAGATATGCCATTCAGCCATCTGCATTTTATTTTAATTATTTATCTCTCCAACCACTTTCCATGACCTTTGAAAACCAAGTGCTGCTGTGTAGCGAGTGTAGTCAAAGGCCACGTGTCATGTGCGTGGCTGCCCTGGAGGACACAGGTTTACCAGGGCGCTCAGGGGACTGTAGTGACATCACACATGAGGTCATATCTAGCTGACTGCACAAGTCATCTCCATCCTCAGTCAGACTTGGCAGACACCATGTGGGTGAATGCGCTAGAGGACAAGTCAACATCTCGCCTGAACTGGGTGGGAGCTGCAAGCCATGGCTGGAGGGGAGAAAAGGTCTCCTGGGGAGCTGCCCTGGGACCGGCAGCAGCTTCTGGTTCCTGCCAGGTTTTTGGAAGGTGTGCCCAGCCAGCATGGCACCTCCCCGTTAGCTGGCAGCTCCAAGACAGCCTGCTGCTCCAAGACAGGGAGCTGCTGAGTTTGGAGGTAATTCACCTCCATGCAACACAGCAGGTCTAGCTGAGCTCCTGCTAGTACTGTGAATGCAGCTTTTTGCATAAAAAGTAGTAGTTTGGTGCTGTTTAACATTAAAAAGAGAGAATATGTATGGCATACCACTGCCATGAAAAAAATATACCCACAAAACCAAAAGCAGCCACATACCATCATTCAACACTTGCATTTCCTCTTTAGGACATATTTCATTGGCAGCCCTCTTACTCCATGGGACTGCTCAAATTCATCCTCACTAATGCCAATCTACCAAAAGCTCGGAGAAGAAAACAAATCAGTCACTGCAGGCTGGAGTGCTCAGTGCAGGTGCCCTGGAACAGCAGGTATTGGAGGGTGGCAGCCAATTTCCCCTTTAATTTCTTTGTAATAAGGGTAGTGGTCACAGTTGTTAAGCCCTAGCTAAAGTTAGCATCACATCTGAATCCGGTAAATACGGCTGAAACCCTGATCAAACTGGCTGAACGGTTTGGCCAGCTTACATGGGCAAAACCAAACTGGGTTTATTTTAAGTAAGTTTGAAGACTAAGTTTAGCATGTGTCGGACTGAAATATGACTACTGACATCTCTGCTTTCAAAACCAGAACTGGTAATTAAACAGAGAGATAAGAACCACTTCAAGTCTGAGGCCACAAGCTTCCAGAGAAAAAGATGACTTTTTCTGATTCTGGAAAGTTGTTGTATCTGGATCAAACACACAGCTGAAAGGAAGCTTTGCATTGCTTTTATCAGGTCATAAGACATTATTACTCTCACAACGCCAACCGTCTCTCTCAAACCGCAGTCCTGCTGACTGGCAGCCTTCGAACAAGTGCTACTGCAAGGATGGCTGTTTCCTCCTGTACCCATCCACGCCCCCAGCAGCGGGCTGGCTCTGAGCGCTGGGACGCCGGTGGGGTTGGTCCAGCCACCACGGCACAGAGAACCAGCTGCTGCACGGGCAGGGCACAGCAGAGCCCGGGCTGCTGCCTGAGCAAACCAGGAGCTCTGCAGGCCGGCGCTGCTCCAGGCGAGCCCTGATCCATTCAAACTGGCTATTAGTTCAGTGCAGACTGAACTGGTTTTGCACAGCCTGTGGGAATCTGCAGTTTGCCATTAGTACCAGAGTTTTGAGGTCCATGATAAAAATGAGCTGTTTTCTGTCTTCCCACAACTGTTCGCTTAAGACAGCAGCACCACCTGCCTTTTCAGGTCTCCCTCTCATGCTGGGAGCAGACCTGGTAGTTACCCTGCCAGCTGCTAGTCATAACAACTCAATAGCTTCCCACAGTGCACTGTATAATGCACTCAATTTTATCTGTTGACTCCCAAATAGAAGAGCAAAACCTCCTCAGGAAACTCAGAAACAGCATGTCACCTTCCCTTCTTGAAAAGAGGACTATGTGATATACTGTACCACACATACGGAAGTGTTTATTGTTTCAAAAATAACTATTCCGCTTTCATCAATAACCAGAAAAATTTGAAGTCACTGTCTACAAAGAGAATGAAATACAGAACGACAGAGAGCAGGGCTGGAAGAAGGCACTTACCCTTCCCCTGAGTCACTATCAATGATATCATTCCTAGCAGGTATTTATCTCTTCTCTCGCTAAAAATCTCCAGTGATGGAAGGTCTGCAATATCCCTCAGTCATCTGCTTCATTAGCTTCACAGCTAATGAGGTTTTTTTCCCAGTACCTAATCTAAACCTCCTTTACTGTGATTTCATTTGCTATTTCTCACCCTATTTACAACTAACGCGCAGAATAATTTATTCCTTTCCTCTTCATGGCTATTTGAAAACCGTTTACATGCCTCTTTGATCTTCTCATCTTTAGTCTGAGCAACCATATTTCCTCCAGTCTTTCCTCACAGGCTGTATTCATTCCATCTCTCATCATTACTGCTGTTCCTGGGACATTTCATAATCCCACATCATATTTGAAATGGGTGAGGGTGATGCAATTCACCATCTTTATATTTCAGTATTGCATTCTGTATTCTTTTGCAGCATACAATATACTAATTTGAATTAAAATATAAATGTCAATTTAAAAATACTCATATTTACCCTGTATGCGAGTCTCCTTCCTACAAACAGCTACCTTTTCTAACCCACAATGCCCAAATAGGTGCGTTTGGCTGCTGATCACACAGTAGTACCATCTTTTTTGGTCTTTTGATGTGCAGTAACTCTCCAAATATTCGGCTTTGCACCAGTCCCCATCCTGGCAGCAGTTTCTCATGCTTGATGTAAGTTGTGCAGCCATGAATGAAGCGAGATGTTTGTCTGCTCCTAGGGCTAACTCTTCGCTCTCATATTTCCCAAGCCTGGCACCCAGATTTCTCCAGACTCTGGTTTCTAAAGCAAGCGCACTGCTGAAACTACACCAAAGCATCAACCCACACGAACCAGCAATAGATCCTATCAAGAAAAAGCCCAGAATGGTTTTATACTTGTGTCTCCAGAGAACCAAAATCCCAAGTACCTCTGAGAGCCTCCCCGCATCAGTTTCTACCTGGCCCACTAATCACAAAGAAACCATAGTCAGGGCTTACAACGCAGTGCATTTATTATAGGAAATAATATTTGATCTGCTGCACTGCACCAGCTCTAGGTCAGCACATTGCAGCCTATCTACAGCACATGCTGTCTGCTTAAGACTCTGCTGCAACAATTAAAATAAAAAGTAAACTTGCTGTTACATCTTTCTGATTCGCTAGATGTTTCAGTGGACCTTTTCATACCGTTTCTGTTCATTAGCACCCAACTCTGAACATTGCAACCTTCACTATGTAGTTTTCAAGTGTAATGTCATTTGCTCTAAGCCAGGACAACTATGAATTCACAGTACCTGGTCAAATCATACCTCAGGTCTCCTGACTGACGTGTGAAGTCTTAAATCCCTCCACTGTTAGTCCTGTGCTACTACAGTGAAAAAAAAAAAAAACAAACAACCCAAACCATCCAACCATGTGTTAAAAGCTTGTGGGTTTGGCAGAAAATTTGCCATAACCCAAGGCACCTAAATCTGACATCAGAAAAGGTGTGCTACATCAGAGCATGTCAGTAACCTGGCATTGCCATCGACCCTGCCCTGGAGAAGAACAACTCCTACATTGCCACACTGCACATCAGGACATGAGATGTGTCCCTGTGCTGCTGCTCACACAGCGATCCCCCCGCCATCCCCCTCCGGGCACCAACACCACAGGCTCTGTACCTCCTCACCAGCAGGAGAAATGCTTGCACAGAATAGGAGGCCTGGAAAATGCAGTCCAGAAAAGGCTTGCTGAAGTTAATTAGATCTCAGTAACATTGTCCAGGTTGCACATTCCTGCAAGGAAGAAAAAAAAAAATTAATTGTGAAACCAAAATGTTGAAGACCACAGAGCCTGGGTACATATTATGCATCTCCTTGCACATGTAGAAATTCTGCATGAGAAACTGGCAGCATGTAAAGAGAGGCCCATCTTCACCTAAAGAAGAATTAGAACAGGAAAATAGACTGACTGTGCTCTCCATATCAGTTCCTGTGGCCAAAAGGCCCAATTTGTTCTCAAACAAATTTAAGATAATTCCCCCTGACTTCAGCATAGCATAATAAAAGCCAATATAAATGGTGGAATGAAAGCAGAAAAGCCTAAAGACATGTGTGGATGGATCTAGCAGTAAGACTGAACTGAGTTACCCACTGCTACAGTTGCTCCTCTTAAAAGAGCCACGGTTCACCAACCAGCTTTGTAACAGAAGGTTTCTATATAGTTCAGGCTAGAGAAAAATGCATGCAAAAACTGAAACAAATCAACTAATCAAAATAAAACTGACCTCCTTCAACCTCTAGATGCTTTAAACAGCCAATTATAGAAATTATTTGCAGAACTTGCATTTGGAGGGGGCTGGGGGGGCAGGAGGAATGGGGAAGGAATGGCCAGCAAGATGTGACAGACACATGCTGCAAATAACATCCCAGCAAAAGATACCCTTGTCCATTTGATGATGGATTTAATATTAAAAGAACAAAATGTCTTTAACAATCAAGTCAATTTAAAATAAAATATAAGAACAGTAACCATTTGGCATTTTATGGATTTATTTCTATTTGTAGATCAAAGTCTCAAGACTCCAGTCCCTGCCTGGTATGAAACCTTTGCATACACTATGTGGCAAAACGGGTCCCACACGGGATCCTGCTGCAACCACTCTGAAGCTGGCCCATACGCTTCAGGTTTGCATTAGTTGGTGTCGCACATCTTTACTCCTGTTTATTCCCTTGCAGAGCATAGGACAACCCTGTGCCCTGGATCCAAGTGCACAGCAGACACGAAGTCAGGAGAACACTGCAGCTGAGTAACTTCCGGGGAGCAAAACTGGCCAGTGATTGAAGTGGCATTCTGAGCGATTTATTCCATTTGTTTGCAGAATTAAAGATACCTTACAGTCGCTTTCATCTAACTTTTAAGTTCTCTCAAACTTACAAATTTTTATACTAATACTACCCAAGGGACAGAAAACAAAATAAGTAGTTTTTAAAAAAGCATCCAGAAAAATTCTTTTTTGTTCTATAGATACTATGAATATGTGCAAACACATACACACATTCTCCTTTCCTTCCAAAGTTCTGTAAAACAGATTTTTTTCTTTTTCCCTGAGTACAGGATTTGTCTCCATCTGGTTCCATTTTTTACTAATTTCTTTTTTTGGTTTCCTTCTCTCTCATTCCAATTCATATTTATTTCCCTTTGTTTAGTCTGTACTCTTCATTCGCTTTCCTCTTTTTGCAGATTTCCTTTTTAATTTGCTAGGGAAAGAAACATTCTTTCCCTGGTTTTCATAATACAAGCTGGTAGAACAGGCCCATTCAGAAACTCCCCCTCTCCTGCTCTTCCTCTCCTCTTTCAGCCCTGGCTGGCTGTGCTCGCTCCTGGTAGCAAAGTGTTAGGCTTTATTTATTTAGGAAAGTGTGTCAGTTTACTTTTTAATTCAATTTCAAATACCTAGCACAAACCACAGTGTGGAGGCTCAAATGCATTATTTACGAGCCGCTATATTTATCTTAAAACAACTCCTAATCTATTTGAGATGAGCCGCTATAAGGCAGGATTAAGCTGAAATGAAAATGTCTGCAGTGGGATTTCACTAAATTGCTTTTAAATCACATTCTTAGTTAAACAGAGTTGAGTTTCCCAGTGTTCTGGTGAAGGCTATAAACCCCAATAAAGCAGAAAGGCTGATTTTGGGCAGAACTCCGGCTCTCTTTGCAAAACTTGCTGGTTTTACAGCAGAGAAGCCCAGCTAAGGCCAGAGCCTTCCGCATGTGAAACTCCAAAGCACACCATCTGAGAGCAAGCTTTGCAAGGCTGCAGACAATGAGAGCTGCAGAGCTGTAAACTGACAAAACAAGGGCCCTGGTATTTCCAAATTGCTGCGACCCTCAGTGCCCGCAGCAGAGGCAGAGCCAGCGTCTCCTGCCCTGGCAGGAGGAGGCGAGGACTCATCTGCTCACACAGCCTGGTCCTTCCTGAGCCGCTGCGTTCATTTTACACACATCTTATTAAGCTGAGATCAGGATGAATGCACTGGGTGGCGTGAGGAAGGCAAAACAGCAGTGCAACTTGGTCTGTTTTTCCACAGATTCGGGGAAATGTTTTTTAAAAGATTTGTGACGTATAGGCAGTTTTAGGAATACTTGCCTGACACTCAGATCTCTGATTTTAATCTCTGGCATGCCCTTGGTACAGCATCTGTCACATCCAACAGCTGCATTTCATGCTGGATCACTCCTGCTGTCCAAGCCCTGTGCTAGGCAAGCTGTGGCCTTGCTGGTGGGCCAGGGAGCACCTCTGCCACCCCCCGCGCACACCCAGCACCACGTGTGCCCCGGGAGGGGATTCACTTTTATTTCAGGTTCTGTGAAGCACTGCTACTATAGTCTACTTTTTATCACCCTGAAGTTTATTTTCTTTTTAACTTTCACTCTGACTTTGCATTCAAAGTTCTTAATGTCTGGTAATATTTAAAAATAATGGGTTTTTGTGTGTAGGACTACAAAACATACATCCCATTAAACAGCCTTCATCTGAGAGCTCCAAGATCTCGAGCACCAAACTGGTGCCGTTTTATTCCTGATATGGCGCATTCCCAAGCCAAAACCCTCCAGCACAGAAAAGCTGGGATGGAATTCCTCAACAGAAATCACCAGGAATAAGAGAAAACCTTAACCTTAACAAGAGACTGTACCAACAAAATCAAACAGAACAGCTATATACTCAGTTCAGCCAAAGCAAACAAAGTTAAGTTCCCACTACGGTCAGTAGGTTTAACCTATGCTTGGAAAAGCACTTTCTGGTATTTATTAACACTGAACACTTATATTAAAAATCCAGACCTTTTGTTTGTTATACAAAAACCTTAACAAGACGGAGATTTCATTCACACTTTGAAGGTGGCTCAGGTCCACGCTGCTTCTGTACAGCAAGGCAGGCTCCAGGCTTCTCAGAAACCGGGGTAACTCACAGAACAGCTTCCTATTTTTGCCCCACAAGGTCCTGCTCTGAAAGTCCATGTTGCTTGCTACCTGCTAACACGAGTACCATACAGACCACTTCTCATCCACCTCTATCCAAAACGAGTGAAAATTTGTACACAGAACTGCTGAAGTACCGTTAAAGAGACATTTTAAAAGGACTAACCTGTGCTATTTGAATCCGTTGGAGGTCACCCAGTTCTGAACTTCCCCAGCAGCTTCAATCTCATTTCCTGTAGAGTGGCATGTGACACCAGACTTCCTCACCGCACCTTGCGAGACCCGCTTCGCTCACTTTTCAAAACAATGAAGAAACTCACTGTCCCTTACAGCATGTTTAAGAGCTTTCTGCTCTCATGTTGAGCCACTGACATTTCTGCATAGCCAAGGAGTCCTCCTCTATTGCCTCCTGAGTCACCCCATGATTCAATGGACCTTTTTGTACTATTTCCTTGCGTTAATACCAAACGCTGAATACGAGTCTGTTGCAGTATGCTCAGTGCCCCCTGCTCCTTCTTTTAAAGAGGAAACAATACAGCAATGGAGAATGCAATTATGCTGCAGGAGTGGGAAATTTCAGTTCAAGGATATTTGTTTATCAAATGTTCAGAGTGATAATGAATTGATGTATTCAAAGAGATGCAGCTATCTGAAATTTTCAGAAATATTTTTCATTTGAACATGGCAAACAGCTTTCATAGGAGTTTGAGTCCTATGAAAAATACGTTATGACTTCAGAACAGTAGAGGTTCTCTTCTCAGTTGTATTATAGCAGTGTGCATCCATATATTGTCATCTAGTGATTGGACAAACAGGCCTGAACATAGGTCTCAAAAGGAAGGACAGACAATTCCTGCATTAGAAGAGTATGATTACAGGATTAGTCAATAAGTGGTGCTTTAGCAGATTTTTTTTTTTAAAGGCACATGAATTTTGGAAAGGCAATCTAATCCTAAGTGGTACCAACACCAGAAATGCTGACACAGCCTAGACATAAAGTTTGAAGACCTACCATGTCAGAGGAGAGGCAGAATGGTCTTACCAGCAAGGAGATACTGCTCTGCTGAATGATGCTCCTTGTCGAGCATGTTAAAGACCCTTCAATTAGGCTAATGGACAGGTGGATGGAGATCAATTAAATGTCTCTTTATTTAGTGAGAGCTGAAATAACAGCCAATGCCTGTGGCACTGATCAGCCTGGCAAGGGCTGAGTGAGGGCAGAGGGGTTACACAGCCCGAGCGGTTCCCTTGGAGACTGATTGCAAACATACGTGCTAAGGCACTGATTGGACTTAGCTGCACCTAAGTGTGGGTGTGAAGAACCTGAAAGCAGGAAAACAGTGAAAAAACAGACAGTGATGCTGCACAATTGGGGCACAAAGCTTTCAGCAGCAACACTCCTTTATGGCTGTCCTCCCATGGCCATTGATTTCTCCCACCACGTCCCACAGCTTTCTCAGGTGTTCCTGAGAAAGCACAGTGGTTCCACATCCCATGCCATGGACTATACTGAGGAACTGATCTAGTGTTCAAAAGTTGATCAGTGGTTGGTTTTTTTGTTCGTTTGTTTGGGTTTTTTTGGGGAAGTGTTGGTTTGTTTTCTCCTCCTCACTCCCAGGCAGCAGGGGACAACTCCTAGCACAAAGCTTGCTGTGCTGCTACCCAGGCTGTAACACAAAACCACAGCTTACAGCAAGAGGCCCAGAGCAAACCAACAGGACCTTCTTCTTTGCCCATTGCTTGATGCATTCTATGAAATTTCTACACAAACTAAGAGTTTTCCACTAAAAGTGTCATACTTTAAATTAAACTGTGCCAAATGAAGACATCAGTGTTGTGAGCAGCCTCCCGGTAACCACCAAGCAGGGGTGACCTCCCTGTCTGCTGCCTCAGGGCTTCTTCCACCATGCACTAGATAACTACTGTCAAATGAGCCAAATTAGCTCTGTATTGGGTTTGCACGGCCAGGTTTTGGGAGCAGGGGGCCTACAGGGGTGGCTTCTGTGAGAAGTTGCTAGAAGCTTCCCCCAGTAGAGCCACTACCAGCCAGCTCCAAGATGGACCTACTGCTGGCCAAGGCCAAACCCAGCCAGCTCCAAGATGGACCTACTGCTGGCCAAGGCCAAGCCCATCAGCAACAGTGGTAGCACCTCTGGGATAACACTTAAGAAAGGGGGAAAAGAAAGAATGTGTTCAACAGCAATTGCAGCTGGAGAGAAAAGTGAGAATATGTGAGAGAAACAACCCTGCAGACACCAAGGCCAGTGAAGAAGGAGGGTGAGGAGATGCACCAGAGCAGAGGTTCCCCTGCAGCCCGCGGTGCAGACGATGGATGAGGCTGGCTGTGCCCCTGCAGCCCATGGAGGTCCACGGTGGAACAGATACCCACCTGCAGCCCATGGAGGACCCCACATCAAAGCAGGTGGATGCCCAAAGGCTGTGACCCCACGAGAAGCCCACGTTGGATCAGGTTCCTGGCAGGAGCTGTGGCCCCTGCAGAGGGGAGCCCAGGCTGGAGCAGGTTTTCTGGCAGGACTTGTGACCCTGGGGGGGACCCAGGCTGAAGAACTGCACCCCATGGAAGTGACCCATGCTGGAGCAGTTCATGAAGAACTGTAGCCCATAGGAAGGACTCACATTGGAGAAGTTTGTGGAGGACTGTCTCCCGTGTGAGGAACCCCAGGCTGGAGCAGGAGAAGAGCGCGAGCCTTCCCTCTGATGAGGAAGGAGCAGTGGAGACAATGTGTGATGAACAGGCCAGGGTCAACCCACCACAAGCTCGAATAATTTTTACTGGTGGGTTAAAGTAATCTGACTGATCCTGCTGGAAATCAAGTGGCAATGGTTTTGAGGATCCCTCCTGCCCACAGAGATGCAGAAGTAGCGACCTCTGGCAAAGAGGCAGTGACAAACAACAGGATTTCACAGAGCAGCACGTGCCTGCTGCCAGGGTTGCTGGCTGCCAAGTTCTGTGCTTACGCAAGAGTAACTGCACAAAGATAATCCCACCTCCTCGAAGCTGGCAGACACAACATAAAAAGTTGCTGGATAATGGGACAAGCTTGGGAAAGGACAGGATCTGTTCAGGCTGACAAGGCGAGACCAGCACAAATCTTTCTAATTCAAAGAACTTCAGCAGATAAGTATGGAACAAATCATAACCATCTAATAAGATATGAGTATTTTAAGTGTAAAAATACAGAGGATACCCACACAAAAGGAAACACATGCACGACTGAAAAAAAGACTAGTCCATAAAATGGATGCTTTTGCATCAAACTCTTTGGGTGCACAGACGCCTACTTGTGCACACACATCTGAGCTCCTGCGGTTGTCACGGGGGCGCCTGTGCAAACACATGTCCGCAGATGCACCTGCTCTGCCCTCGTTTAAAGCTTCGGGCCAAATGGCCAAGATATTATTTACACTGGAAGACACTTGAGAGCACTGAGAGACACACACAGCTTAAGGCTTTTCCCCTCAGCAAGCGTGCAGAGATGCAACACGCCAGACCCCGAGGTGCAGGGGCGCCAAGGGTAAGCGGCAGGGTTCAGGAAGCGGCCATGTTTGCTCTCTGCACACTGCCTCTTTGTCCTCCCACAGCTGCTCGCCCCGGGGCCTTTGGGCAGCCCGAACCCCTCACAAGAGACAGGTTATTTCTCTCCATTTTAAGAAGGGACTACACTTACAAAAATCACTTTTAATGTGTCAACCCCCATGTGCGGATCTAGCTGCATATACTAGACCATGCCAGAGCTGTGCTTGGAGCCACTGGTGGGGTAAATGTAGTTTTATACCCCCCTAGATACTCGGGGTTGTTCAAGATGGGAGGAATTTGCCCAGCAGGTAACTCACAGCAGTCTCCCAGCCGCTTTTAAGCTGTGCCCAAGAAAAACAGCCTCCCCGGGTGCTGCTCCAGGCGAGTCCAGAGCACAGCAGCACCGCGGCATGCCCTTCAGCTGTGTGACACCGGGGGACTGGCCGTGTCCACAGAACCCGCATGCAGCAAGGCCTGCTGAGCCACCACGGACACCATAGGTTCTGTCAGCTCCAACCACGGACCATTAAGATGTGAAGGGAAACATCTGAAGCCTGATAAATTCTGTCTTCTGTAAACAAACCACTTATTTCCCCATTCTTGTCACAGATGAGGAATCCGTTGACTGGTACCTTCCAGAGGCCTGATGCTGGATCCTCAACAGGATTTTTGGCAGTAATCTGCTTTTAATTAACACTGTATCTCACCTTGTATATACACAAGACCAAATAATCTCTGAGAGCAGAGTGGAAAGTGTACATACATACACCTGGGTACGTAGTGGAGACATGTGCTAGTAATGCTGCAGATGGCACAAGTTGTTTCTGAGATCGTAAATTGACTTCCCTTCACTTGCCACGAGATCAAACAGCATTTGATTTATGGATAAAAGACCACCCCGGCAGCAATAATAAGTTACACAGTGGCCTGACAGATAAGCTACACAGGGATGTTAATAGACACAGCTGTAAAGCCATTTACACAAATAATTTGCTGTCCTGTGCTATGCGGATAAGAAGGCAATTATGGACTGAGGGTTTTGGTTTAGATTAGAAATGTGCACAACCCTACATCCACACATTTGAGAATACTGGACACAACAATCCAGGCTAACAGAGCATGCCAAATCCCAGCATTCAAGCCCATACATACCACTTGACTTGTAAAAATGGGCCCTGTTTATTCATTATATGGAAACTCATCCCTTTCACTGGTATGGCCGAAACTACACACACAGAGACTAGTGGATATAGTGGGGACTGTTTTCTGTCTTGTACCTGTCACCAGCAAATATGAAAAATTAACATCTTAGTGACCGGGCAAAACAATCTGTACTGCTCCTGACCTCAAGCAGGCACAACACTTGGAAATGCAAGAGTGAGCAATTGTATGGAGCTGCTAATATACAACTACAAAAAAAAAACCCCAACCAAACAAACCTGAAATCTGTTCGCCAAATCACCAGATCCAAGCACTAATACAGAGGTGTTCAAACCGCAAAGCAGGAGCACAGTCAGCAAGAGTTTGTTGAAAGAATTACAACCAGGCATGGAAACTGGGACTTCTCAGTAGCATATAATCCCTGCTGTTTCCATTTCCTCTTGCTCATTATCGGCACAGACGGGGGCTGAAGATTAGCAAACAGTGGGTGTTTGGGGTGAATTAGAGCATGTGTGATGTAGAGCTAGGTATCCTGGTGGCATCCATGCAACTTCATAGAGAGATGTAAATATTTAATGTTGCCCACTACATTTCTTCAGAACAATGAAATATTAACACATTCCTTGGGGGTGGGCTATTAATATAGATAAAACAGAGAGTTCATCTTGACCTTCATCCAGGATGTGAACAAAACCTGATGGTAAAAATTTTTTTGGCAAATTCCCCCTTTACAGCTGCGTGTGTTTGGAAGATGAAGAGTTTCCACACTGCTCCAGTCCTGTCTGAAACAGGAAAAAACACAAACTCTGGGACAAAAACCTTTACTCAGCTACATGCTTATGAGCCAGGAGATTTTCAGCTGTCACCCTTAGTTTCAGCCACAAGTTACCCTTTCAGAGGAGAGCTACGTAAATAAAAGCCATTACTAAGAAAATGTAATATGCCTAGAAACGCCTACAAATTTCTCGACTGGAGTGAAAACTGCTGAACTGACAAATGTTGTTCTCAGAAAGTTACTTGTCCTCCCTGCCCCAACAATATAGATATTAACAGACTCCTAAAGAAAAGTCCTTTACTGCACATGTATTATGAAATACATCATAAGATATATTTCTAAAAGGGGAACTCTATATTTGTGTCTCTTGAAGTCTCTTCACATTGTTATACATATTTCAAATAACCCTAATTTGTTCTCAGGAACCAAAAAAGAACTTCTATTAACAGGAATGGCACTGGTCATTGCCCACAATACTTAATTTCACATAAAGCCCAGTTTCTTAGTTTGCAGCTTTTTTACACAATAAGCTTGAGACATAGTTTCTCTTTGACCTGATCAAAGAACATGGGATTACTTAACAGGTCCACCAACATAAACAATGCGTGCTGTCTTCCCAAAGAGTGTTTTCAACAATTTATGCTCAGTAAAAATTGCCTAGCTGTTTTTCCAGAGCAGTGTTCATTATACCTTGTCAATGGCATATCTAGACTTCAAGTATCCTTTCAATATATAAGGATTGCTATGATGGTGATATTAAAAGATAGTTATTATTGAGCAATTTGTCTTTAACTATTAGCACGAGAAAGTTTACAAAGCTTCGGGTATGGACAATACCATGAAGAGCGTTTATATACTTGCTTATTTCAGTAGAAAGCATCAACTGTTCGGAAAGATCACACTTAAATCTGAGTAATACTTTATATTAAAAATTCCCATCAGTATTTGTGTATATATACACATACATGTATGTGCAAGTGAAAATATAAAATCTGCACCTTAGAAATCATGACCTACTACAACATCCACGTATTTTAAAGCCACAAAACCAATATTCATTAACAAGAGCAATTCTTCAGCTGACAGAGGCCATACAGTTTCAGGTTATTACTTCTGCTTAGTTTATTTCCCTTTTACACTATCTTCTTACTGGAAACACTGAAAACTTTTGATTAGGTAGAAAATAGAAAGGAAGCTAGCTAGAAGCAGGATGATACAGTAGTATATATTAGTATGATTTCACCGGAAACAAGAGCTGTGCACCACTTTATAACAGGGGCATCCTATCCAAAGATCACTCCCTTTTACTTATTTACCCTGAAAAAAAAAAAAGTCCCCGTCAGTGGGAACTTTAGGCCGTTTCTTGCATTCTTCCCCTGGGTGGTATATTCCACATCAGGAATATCTAGACGCCAAATATAGTCACAGATTGGAGTCTGTCTGTACTTGCCAAGTGATTATAATAGAAGCAGCTTCTCCACTGTATAATGGATAAGATCTTTTATTCCTTGCTTAGGTACAAGTGCCAGCAATCCCATACTGACTGGAACTACGCCTGAGTAAGGTCAGCAAGATCAGATCATGTGTTTTTCATTAATATTTATTGAAAACAATATTCTCCCAATAATAAATAGAAGGGAGACTTAGTATATAAATATGTATATCAACTGCATGCCACATCTCAGTTATCTATGCAATTACTATGAATTCAGAGAGTTTATTCCTATGAATTAGGAGAGCAGTAGTTAAAAAAAGTTACAGTAACAGGGAATTGCAGGGTCCATAAAAAGCATCCAGATAACAGCCTTGGAGACTGAAGGTCTCTGTTTCCTTAGACAGCAAAAAACTCAGCGCCACTGAGAGATCCCACACCTCCCTCGCACACAAGGGGTAGCTCCATGGGACACACCCCGTGACACTGCTCACCCCGCTATGCCCAGTGTTGGCCCTGGGACAAACAGATCACTCATTAGCTACCAGGGAACGGTTTCAACCCCTGTTCACAACCCAGCTGCCTCATGATGGCTTTCAGTGTGGAAGCCATTCAATGCCATCTTGAGCAGCAACTTTTGTCTTGCAGACCTGGGATTACCAACTCATTGCACTTAGACAACACTAAACCTGATAGAAAGCAATGTTTAGTCACAGCTCACCTTGCTTACAGATGAACTGCTGATCTAGAAACAGAATGTCCCATATTGCCAGTCATCAAAACCTGTTTTCATCAGCTGCTGATGCCAAGCAGCTATCAGGAGACTGTACTCACAGTACATAAAGCAACACTTCTACCTCAAAAGGGTCTGGGGACACCCTGTTGTCCCCACAGCTAGAGAAATACAAGGAGCTGGGCTTCTGATGCCTTGGCTATGCAAGTTCCCACAACACAGTTAGGAACTGGCACTCAGGATAAACCCCCAAATGTGCAGGTTGAGACTGAGTGGAGGCAGTAGTATGATATCCTAGCTCAGACCAACTTGGCACCAGGTCTCCCTTGTTAACAGAAGTCACAAACAAGAATATAACTGAACTTATCTCTCTGTATCCCACACTGCATGTATTTTGTCTCTTCTTTCCCAATAGCAAAAGGCCAAGTACTCAGCAGAGAACAGATTAAATTTATAGCTAAGTATATGGTTCATGGCTCTGAGGGCGTTACCTATGCACAACAGAAAACCTTGTCTCTGTGTATTTCAAAGCACAGTTGTCTGAAAAGTTGCTGCTAACAGAGCTGCAGCAGTGACCTAAGACAACAACGCAGAGGAAAGCAGCAGGGGCCTCCTAAAGCCCTCCTGGTCAGCCTGAAAAATTACAGCTGCCCCAGTGTAAGGATAACAGGGTGGGGGGACAACTACAGTATTGACACCTTAGGGGAGGCAATAAGATTAGTCATGGGCATTTCAGCAGAGCCTACAGTTCCAGTTGGTCTGTGGGTCACGTCCCAGCAGAGCCAGCTCATCCCAGCATGGTCCCTCATGGAGGATGAATTGTGAGGAGATGCTCCCCAGCTCCCATCAGCAATGCCTTTGAGCATCCATTCCCACACACTGCAGGAGTCTAAAGGTGTTTCTTCACCTGCTTCCCTGTTGCTATGTGCTACCAGCGGGGGCTCAGCGACACCAGCTGTGATACGGGCTGTTTATTCCTGCTTGAGGTTTCATGATGTTGATAGTTTGGATTTAAGCAAACTTTGTGACATACTTAACTTTGCGCTTTTTGCTGCTAAATGGGACAGAGACCGTTCTCCCAACACCTAATGCCAAAGCCAGTACCTCATGTTGCTCTTGGAAACTCCAGTTTTGAAGACCTTTGATTGTTGATCATTGTACCCCTAAGAACTATTTAAAAAAATCCCTTATTCTATACTTGCCCTTATACCAGACAGGATTCCTTAGTGGCAGGGTCCAAGATCCTGCACTGATGCACATTACAGAAAATGACAGTGACACCAGGAGTCATATGCTCCCTTGAGAAGTGACAGAGTTAAATACAGAGAATTAAATACAGAGAAGTGACAATTTCACTCGACAGAACTGAGGTTTATTGCATCAAACACGCCTGCAGATACTCTGGGTTTTTTCCTCCACGGTACAGTCACATCACAGCGACCCTCCAAAACTTTAGAAGGAAGATGTCAAGCACCCTGGAGCTTTAAAGCAGAAGAAAGAGTGATCCTACCTTCAGGATGGTGATTTCCAAAACTAACCAGCAGTCTCCAGAGACCAGCAGGAGCACCTCCAGAAGCTTAATGGAAAACAGCCTGGGAAACACTGTCCTGCCCTTGCCTGGAGCAATCCTGCCCCACTGATCTCCTCTCAGTGCTGATCCCCCTC
Organism: Pampusana beccarii; assembly: GCA_013399365.1. Classification (NCBI taxonomy): domain Eukaryota; kingdom Metazoa; phylum Chordata; class Aves; order Columbiformes; family Columbidae; genus Pampusana; species Pampusana beccarii. The sequence continues at coordinate 215,186 of VWYH01009425.1, forward strand.
AGCATCCCTACACCCAGGGCAGGGCTGGACCCAGGGTTGCACCTACCAGCCCTTTCGCTAGTCCAGAGTGACTTTTTTTTGGTATCTCTCTTCTCACTTACTAGGGCATAAAGTCATGCCTAACTAAGAAATGGCAGTGGGACCCTTCTTTATCTCTATATAAAGGGAAGAAGGTGAGAATAAACTTTTTTTCTTTTTACTTTGCCTCTTGCAGGGTTTTTTCCATTGTATTTTCATTTGCTTCTGTCCATACCTCACAGCAGATGGCCTAAAACAAAGGCCTTGAAAGCTGTAAATGCTGTGGTATTGTATACCATGTGGTATGATTACCATAGTTTCTTTAATGCTTCATCGGTCTCATTGATCAGTGACTGGATGGTGAACAAACATATTTGTGAGAAGAATAAAAGCTTTCAGCCTAAGCAAAAAAGAGCAGTCATATACCACTCTAAACTACTATAAACTCCATTATTCCTCCTAAGAGGAAACTTTGTTAAGGAACTTTTAAAGTAACACAAACCAAAGGACAACAATGACAGTTCTTTCCCTTGGAAGTAAAAAAATCCCTCAGTGTTCTCATTTAAGTACTACACATGAGGACATCCAACTGGGTTTTACCCTGCAATTCACTCACATTATCAGGGATGTTCTGCTAAACAACTGGCACATTTTAGATGAAAAAAGAGGGAACTTGTCCAGTCATCTCAAGCTGTTTGTCAGTTATGGAACACTTCATTTTCTAGTTCCCTGTAGCAGCTCAAGTTAATTTGTCTTCCTCTTGACTCCAGTCAGCATGCACACTTTTTAAAGACACACAAATGAGAAGAAGAAAAAGCTGTAATAAAACTTGGAGACACTCATCCTGCAGAGAGCTGCTAAGAAGAGGATAACCAATAAATGAGGAAATAAATATTGCTCTGGTTCCACTTAAGGGGCCAAGTCAGTATAAGTATGCAGCAACCCTTCAGAGTAAGATGCTTCACTTCAAAAAGCATCACCTTATTTGAAATTAAAACTAAACAAGACAAGAACACAAGTTGTTCATTTACACCTAAGGACTATTGGTCAATTACATTAAGAATAATCTATTTAAAGTAAGTTGTGCCATGAAAAAAGTTTTCTGTCCCTCCCTAAACCACCTATTCAGATCAAATGCAGAACTTTTATTTGAAAATACAGTAGGAAGGTCCAAGGGAGAATGATTTCCTTATGGTTTGTTGCTGCCTAGTATTAAAACAAAGGTTTAGGGCTGTCTACTGCCATTTGAGAGTTTCAGGTTCCAAAACCACACCGGAACTATTGATTGGAAAAGTTGTACATTTAAGGAATATGTTTCTCTCAGTATCAGAGTAGTATTAGTCTGGGGGTGGTTTGAAAATGCAACCTGCAGACAGGAACAATGATCTACTGGTAGGTGTTGCCTCCGTGGCCTCAAATAAATAGCATTCTGTCTAAAACTGACAGAATTAGTCTGAAATAGTCCTACTTGCATACCTTCCTTATCACCACTTTGCTATAATTTGATTTTTCATTTCATCCCATTGGAACAGAAAATGCATTCTACTGGGCATTGGTCAAACGCATTCCCTGTCTCAGAGGTCTCAAAATCAAAGACAATCTATATGACCATATCAAAAACAAGAAGGAACATCTGACCAAATAGAGATACATATGAAAGATCAACCATTGAGTCATGCAATCTCACATGTGCATGAGCATGTGGTTTGTTTACTTACAACATATACAATACACAGTATCCCTTATGAATTACATTAAATACTTTATTTAAAAACTGGTTTCAGTAGCTTCAAAGGTAAAAGAAAGAGTGAAAACTCTCTATTTCATATTTCCATACCAGAGAAAACCCTTTTGGAAATGTTAGGCAAAGCAGGTCAGTCAGTGTTGGGTAAATCAAGACATGAGGAGAGCAGTGACTGACCCACTGGCCACAGGAAGACTGACGAGTTGGGGTAAACCAAAGGACAGTAGAGATTAATACTGCATGGCTGATGCTGGCCATGTTTGCCAAACTGCAATCCAAAATGATCCAAAAAGAGCAACAAGTAGTATCCTCCAATTACTATCAGAGAAACATGTCCTCAGGTAGGAAACTAGGATCAGTCTGATGCTAGTTACAAAACCAGTTACCATCCCATTTAGACTACTCGTAAAAAGAAGGTTCCCAATTCATGCCACCCTCTTATAGCTCTGGAGTGCTACCCCAGCAGCTGGAGCTTGCAAGCTGCCTCCAAGCACCTACATCTTTCCTCAGGAACCAGGGTAATTTGAGGGCAGCTATAAGGTCCACCATTTTCAGAGCCTGTAGGTGAGGTGAGCTAATGAGGCACCATCTGCTGTTCCCAGCTAAAATAGCTAAATCACCACTGATCTAGGGCAGCAGCTCTCAAACTTAACTGTTCACACCACAGCTTTAAGAGAAAAAAACAAAAAAAACCCCACCCCAAAATAAAAAAAGGTCAATATAAAGGGTTTAGGGAGCGGTGGGGGAAGGAAGCTCAAGCAAACTCCTCTGACTTCTCGAAAAAGGGGCCAGGGCACTGGGCCACTGGGTGCACAGACTGGTCTGGAGGGACACTGTATCTGCCAGAATTCATTTCACCTTCTTAATTCCCAAGTACAAGTATTTTAAGGATTGTATTTTACACATTTGGTAACACTGCAGTCACCTTTTCACTTTCCAGCAAAAGAGAATTAAAAAAAAAAATAGCCCCACATCTGAAAACAAAAAGAGCGTGGATCAGAAAATTTATTGCATAATCGTCTTTAGTTCTGAGTATTAAATCATAAGTTTTACATACCCTCAGGGTTCAGTCGGAAGAAACTCATGCTGCTAAGTGTGCTGAGCCAGTGTTACGAGCCTGGGGCAGAGTCTGGAGCTCCCAGCAACGGGCTGTCCGTGCCAGCACACGCTCACATGCACCACAGGTGCTGCCCTTGCTAAAAAATCCCGAATTCTCAGCTCTACACGCGCCCCATTGTAAAGACGCCCTTTCTAATGTAGAAGACAGTTTGTTGTATTCAGTCACACCACCGAGCATGGCCAATGTGGGATCCATTCACAAGCGCTCACACTTGTCCTGCCTCCACCACGGCCAGGTGCAGCACCCGTACCCATCTTCCGCGCAAAGCTGCCCGGACAATTCAGCTTTATGTAGCTGTCAGGCTCAGCTGTTCCAGGGTATTACTGTGACACACAGTTCTCTTCATAAAACAGCAGTGCACATGTATAATCCAACAACAGGTTGTGGCAACAATAAAATAACACATTATTATATCTGATTTCTATGACTTAAAGGATTTCTCAACTTTCCGTGCCTGCCGATGCCTTAGTATTTAGATACCCGTGTCAAGTGAGTTATAAAACCGATCTGTTATTGTGGTGAATAAGTGATGGACAGATCTGCTGAATGATGCAAGGCTCCACTGACTTTTAGTTATGCTTATGTAACTCCACAGCTTCACAGCTGCTAATAATTAGCAGATGACCTGCATAAGCGCTAGACAAAAAAAAAAAAAAACCCCACGCAAACAAGGAAAGGAGAATCCTGCTTTATCACTTCGGAAACAAGCTACCAAAACAAGAGAAATTATTATTTTTTTTTTTAAATCTGCCATGATTTTCTTTTTCTCCTCTCAACAGAATTCAAACAAACACAGCATAACGAATTCAGCATAACTTATAACTGAAGATCTGAATGGTGCCTTGTTCGTAGCATTTGGATTTGAAACACAGATGCAGTTAACTCACAGCTTAACTGCTTCCATGGTACTCTTTAAAATGCTGATCTGTGTTCTTCTCAGCTTCCAAATTTTAAGAAGTTTTCTTCAATTGACTTTTTTTTTAACAAAGAGAGATTCAAACTTGGATTCAGTGTACAGCTTCCTCTGCTCTTTTCCTCTCTTAAAAATAAGAGATTAATTGTTATGCAGCAAACTGGGAATAACATCACTTTCTAAAAATTTCCTTTGCAGCTCTTGTCTTTATTTCACCAAATTCTTTTCCAGATCTGATGTTCTCAGTGTTTCCTGAATAATTCAATGCAATAAACTGTTTTTCAGTACTAAAACCCCCTATGAATATGACAGAGTAAATAAAAAATAAAATTATCTTTTGGAGGGTAAAAGTATAGTCTCTGCTGAGTGATCTGAAAGTACTTGAGTAGGGAAAGGAGATGGTTTTATGTTTAAAGGCATCTTTTAGCTACTAAGGCACTAGTCTGCCAGTCAGGAGATTTATGATCCTTTCCCAGCACTATTACTGACCTGCTGCTATGAGACTTTGGGCAGAGTCACTTCCCCACACTACACTTCTCTGTGCAGTCCACTTTTCAAATCTTTATTCAGACTTCAAGGCCATTTTTTGATGTCTCGAGACCACTTTTATTCCCAGATGTTCTGGGGACAAACAAAAGCAGCCATGCTTATCCAATAACGCAGAAACAGCATACAACCAGCTGGAAGGAACTGCTGGATCTCATCTAGCTCAGAACAGGGCTAACCCGGCTGAAAGCAGATTGCTTGGGCCATGTCTGGTCCAGTTATTAGACCATCTCCAAGGACAGAAACTCCACAGTATCTGGACAACCAGCTTCAGTGGTAGGCCATGCTCACCATGAAGGACCTTACTGGCAATGACTGTAGGAAGCAGTACAAGTGGAGGAATGCAGGTTCTTCTTAGGGTCTCTGCTGGTCCCCTTAAGTCAAGGTCTGGAAAAATTCAGAGAAGCCTGCTTTTCATTGCAAGAGGATTTCAGCATTTAAGCACAGCATTCTCCACAAATATTAAAGAGGAAGGAAGAAGGAATCACCCCACTTAAGTTATCACAAGAGCAACATGCACAAGCTATTTTGGGCTTACTGAAGCTGCCGAGAGCATTTATTTTAACCTCTATATTACTTCCCATTAAATAATATCTTGCAGTTTCTGTAGCAGGAGAGAGATCCTCAGCTTTAGCTCAAATGATAACAAGGTGAGCCCTCTCATGAAAACATACACTGGGGGACAGGAGGGCTCTTCACATGGACTTGGTCACAGGAAGGAAATGCAGGAGCTACACACATACTGAAGAGATTAAAGATAACAGGTGCAAGATAAACAGCTTAAGTGTTAGGAACTTGCGCTTCTGCAACATTAGTAGATTGAGGACTTAACAAAAATTAAACATTTTCCCTCCAAAGCGTACTTGTGTGTAATTGGAACCAAATGTAGAAGAACCCTAATAAGGTTACAGCAGAGTTAAGTGTTACAAAACAGACTCATAAACTACTCCTTGTGCTTCCCGTTTACCTCCTTCCAGGAATAAGGAAAAGCTTTCTATTCTGAACTCCTTTGATCTCTCAGATTTAGATGAAACTGCTCCCTTGCCACTTGTGCCTCCGTCCTTAGAGACACTCTTCAGTGATCTTTGTGAACCGCGTTGGATGAGACCCAAGGACAGCTGCTCTGTCAGACCTGCGAGGCTGAACAGCAGCCACAGTATCTTTCAGAGCCCTGATGTTCAGGGTTATTTCCACTGAAAAAAAAAGAGTCTTTTCACAATTCAGGTTTGACAACTCAGCAGCAGTGGCACACTGTTTGCACAGAATTGTAATGGAGTACTAATATAGTAAACAGTTCATTGATTTCCTTCTCCTTCCTCCTCTTCAGATATCTAGATATACGCACACACGTGGTTGCTGCTACCTGAGAGCGCTACACTGCTATCATACTGCTCACCAGAAGCATCCAAAGTATTTTATATGAAACCTTCTACTAAAGCACAATTCTAGACATCTTTATTAAATTTAGTTTTGTAATAATCACTTTCCTGGGCTGTTTGCCAACTAACAGTTCGGCAGTTATTATTCAATAACAGACAGATTTTCACATATGCCTTTGAAGTCAAGCAGGTGTTAACTGCACACCCAACAGCACATAGAACCAACAGCAGCCTTCAAGATTTGCGACCATTTCCAGTACCCTCATCTTTAGTACTACCAAGACCTATTCTACCAACCCAAAACTTACTTTCTCCCCATTTAAAGAATGTTCCCTCAACTCAAATACTATGGATGCTGAACCAAGATACTCAACAGCCTCTTTTTTATAACAGATCCAATAGACCAAGCACTAGAGTGCATTACTCAAAGAAAAGCAGAAAGTGCCTGCATTAGAGCAAAGAATAAGAGAAGTCAGTAGAATGAAGACAAAAACATTTAATTAGACTTCAATTTTTGTAACACTTCATTGTGGTGAAGTAGCCACAATTAAGATGTGTTTACCTTGGCAAAAGCATAGACTTAAAAGAAACCCTCCCCTTGCTGTTGCATCTCTATTTTTCATGGGTTCTGTACAAAAGTCCATTATCCAGATGGAGATTCAATGTAGTTAGCACAGAACATTTCCGAAGGCTGCCGCATAAAGACATTATAGTAAGATGCATATGCCAAGTACAATATTATATGGGCCTCTAAAGGAGACCTATGAGTTCCCATCCTGGTGTCACATTTATCACACAACACCAACACACACTCTTTTCTTTCTCCAAAAAAGCTCGGTGTTTATACAAGTGAGGCAGAAAACGACTAGCTGTTAGAACTTTATGCACTATAGGAAATGGAGAGCAATACGGCAGTGTGTTCCCTTCAGAAAACATTGCTCCTACTTTTCAGTGGAGAAGCCACTGAAGAGCATCTGGAGGTCTCCAATATAAAATTCATATCTATTGTCACAGGCGGGAAATTGCTCCTTTGCAGCTAATATATTTTTCTAGATGCACACTTTCAATGCTGACTCTACTGCTTGAGTAAAAGCACTGAAGCCCTGATGCAATTTCGTGATAAGTCTGACATTCTCCTAAAACAAACAAACGAACCCCACAACGACACAAAACAAAACACCAACCAAACAAAAACCCATACCAAAACTAAAACCCCAAACAGAAAAGAGTAGGAAAAAGAGAAAGGTTTAAGAGTCACATAGCAATGCAGTCCCCAAATACAGCACCTTGCTACCTGATGCCATTCAGAGAGTAATGTAATGCTGCAGAAAGTTAAAGTGTAATTTCAGTAGAAATACTAAAGCAGCAGCAGAAGTTAGGACACATCTACAGAGCTTAAACTTTTAATTCCCATTTGCTGGGTAAGCAATCTCAAAGCAGGAGGCTGGGGAAAGGCAGCCCAGGGCTGATGGGGACATTCATACAGACAAGAGGGAGCAGCTGTTGCTGCTCCTACTCACCTCTCTCCTTTCCCAAAGGTTTTTAACCCATATTGCTGAACCTTTCAGCAACTCAGTTTACAACACAACCCCACAGATAAGTGGGAGGCTGAACGAGCTGCAGCATAAGGGGAGGTACAAGTGACCAGCAATAAGAGATAAGAGAGGGCAGGAGGGACGGGAGCCCAGCAGAAATCCCTAAGCTGCCAAGGGCAATGTGTAGAGTAACTGCAGCCTCCAGAGCACAGCCCCTGCCCCAAAAAGCTTGCATTCCAATCAAGGCCAACCACAGCAACTGGCATGCCTCTCACTTCACATTCCTCAGAAACTTGCCTTAATCAACTATGGAAATAGTAATTTCACGTACAACATGGAGAACTACACATTTGACAGGCAGATGCTAAGGGCAACATCCTGCTCAGCTAGCTGGAGGTCAGAGGATGCTGAAGACCGATGGAAGAGTGAGGCAGAAATACATAATACTTGAGGAATGAAAAGCAGCACTTTCTCAAGGAACAATAAGAGACACTATCTCATATTTTTAGGATATCTGCTCTTACCCCAGCTAAACAGATATTTAAACATTTATGCACATATAAAAAGCTTTCCCTTTCCATTCGTGGCTTTCCTCTGTCCCCCCGATTCTCTCTTGTACTCTCTCTTCCTGAAACTCCCTTTCTGCGTCTGTCCTCCCCTCACGTGCTCCTGCTGCACGGAGGGCAGAAGTGCTCTGGAGCAGCTGCATTTCCTTCTCGCATGCTCCTTCCCCTGGCCTGCTCCGGCAGAGGGGAAAGTCCACGCCAGCTCAGCCTGCCTTGTGCTTCACAGTGCTCGGGAAGGTGTGCTGCCGAGCTGGTCCCTCCACGCCAGCGCTGCCATCCCTCCTGCCATTATGGAAGGCATGGCTCCCAAGCGAGGCACACTTTGGGTAACGTGCAGAGGACAAATAAACTCTGAGAGGACCTCTTCTTTTTCACATTGCCTCTTGGGCCCCTGCGCCGTGCTCACAAATTGGGCTTGGAGGAGCTAACAGACAGAAGAAACAGAGGGAAAAGTAGAAAGAGAGTGAAAACAGGTGTGAACAAGGAGCAAAACACATTGCCCATCCTCTGGAGGTCAAGTGAGAACAGCTGCTTATTACAAGCCTCCCTTTGAGGAAGCACTACAAGAATAAAAGAATAACTTAAAAGTACCTCACTGTGGGTTCCTGAACAAGCACACCCTACCATGTGCTAGAGACAATGTCTGTATCACTTTTAACTCAGAAGCCTGAGCAGTGGACATGGTAGCAGCTGAAGAACACATGCCTTCAGGGAAGGGATCCAGTCCTGCACTGCAGAAGGTGTTTATTAAGAGATGAAGCACAGCCATTACAATAGCAGGGGCAAAGAAAGGGAGAGACAAGCTAAAACTTTAAACCTGTTTACTTGAGGCTCCCAAACTTGACTCCTTCAAAAAGCCCCCAAGAGCCAGCTTGGACAGCAGAGACCTGCTTTGGTTGCTTCCACCATAAAGCCTAACTGCAAGGTTCACCTCAACATTTGCTGCAGATGAAAGCACTTGCAGGAGGAAGGCTGCAACACAGACACCTGCATAAGCTAGCAACCATAGCGGTGCCCTGCTTGGGTGCCACGCACTGGGACAGAGGCACATACCCCAGCCCCAGCGTGGCTCTCTCCACCCCAACACACCAGCAGGATTGCACACCCTTGGCTGCGCCACAGCAGGGATGGACATGGATGCCACACCAGCCACTTCCCTGGGGGTCAGGGAAGAGGCACAGTCTGAGCTGCCAAGGGGCCCGGGGGCCGCGTCCAGCGGCCAAGGCCATGCCCCATCCCGGGCACGCACCCAACCCCGGGGGAAGCGAGGGGGAAGCAGGGAGGGCTCCCAGCCCCGCGAGCGCGGCTTCGGAAGGCAGGAGGAGCGCGTCCCAGCCCGAGACAGAGCAGTCTGGAAGAAAAGAGAAAGAGAAAACAGGCGCGAAGCGAGACTCGGCTCCCGGGGCAGGACCAGCCGCGGACGCTGCCCCGCCGGCCGCCCCGACCCCAGCTCCCGCAGAGCGCTCACCCCGCGGGGCCGGGGCGGTGCCGAGCCATTCCAGGGCTGCCGCCGGGGCCCTGCCCGTCCCGCCGGGAGCGGGAAGCGAATCCCCGTCCACCTCCCCCCGGGCGCCGGCAGCCCCGCGCCCCCTTACCGCGCTCCGGGCGGGCCAGGCGGCGGGAAGGGACGGCAGCTCCCGCGGGCGCTCCAGCCGCTGCGGCGGCAGGGACATGTTGGGCCGGGCGGCTATTTATAGCGGCAGGAAGCGGCGCGGCGCGGCTCAGGGGCGCCGCTCCCCCGCCGCCCGCGCCGCCGCACATGTCCCGGGCCCGCAGCGCGGGGGGCGGGCGGGGGCGCTCAGCCTTGGTCGGGCTCACCCGGCTCACCCGCTGCCGGGGTCGCTGCCGCCGGCTGGCAGCCTCGGCCCGGCGGGCGGAGGGAGGGTTTCCTGGGGGCTGGCCCTTCCCGGGCGGCGTGGGGCTGCTGGCGAAGGCCGTGCCCCCCTCCCGTACCTGCGGTCCTGCCGCCCCAGGTGTTCAGGGGAAGTTAAAACCAGTCAGTTAGCAAGATAACCACGTTACAGAGAAGGGGTTTCAGGTCCCCAAGTGCGAACGACCTGAACTGTGAACATTGGTACATTTTCCAGGGGCTCGCCCTATTCAGTCCCTCATCGGTTCCCTGGCTATACCCATCAGCTGCATCGGCAGCTCTGCTTTCAGTAATCTCTTGGCCTCTGTTGCATCCACTGGCTGGGAGAGCCAGAGGGAAGGGGTGTGCTGGATGCTCCTGCTCCTTCTCAGCACTGTCCCAGCCTTCTGGGACGACCACAAGCTCCAGGGGCCATTACACAGGGTCTCCCTCTCACCCCAGCTCCTGATGCTCTATTTGTCTGCAGAGTTCTCAATATACTTCATTTTCCTTACCTGCCTCCAATGGCCTTGACGGCAGCCAGCAGGGGAGGGGAAGTGGAGCTTGGGGAATGGCAAGGCAGCAGGCAGAGACACACACAGTGGAGTAGAAACATAATTAAACAGTGGGAAAGAGGTACTTGCTTTTCCCCTTTTAAGGTTTGCGGTATGCAGAGGTGTGGGAAGGTCAATTACGCCTCTCTACGTGATGCCCCAAAAGACATTTGTGCTTCTTACCTCAATTAGCTCACGCAGAGATTGCTTTGCCAGACAAGTAATAGATACTGCTCCCTTTTCCCTCTCAGCTTGACTAAATTTTCTAGAAACAAAACTTCTGTTAACGTTAGTGGGTCCAGCACTGAGGTCTTGAATGGAAAAATGCCCAAATTATGTGTAACGGAGTAACTTGGGTGGATAGGAACCAGGTTTGAAAGGTGAGAGCTGCATCTTGAGTGCCTTTTTGAGCCGATACATGGATCTCTCATGCTTTTGTCTCTGTAAGTTTTCACAGCTGCATAACACTGTTGTCTAAAACATATGAATGTTAGAGACAGGTGTCCTGAAGAACTTACGTGTTCTTGATTCCCTTGTAGCAACATGTCAAAGCAAGGTCAAAGACTGAGTAACCTTGTGTGCTAAGCTAACCTGCTACAATTTACTTTCATGTTTTGACCAAGAGATGACCAGTTGCCCAAAGACAGCACTACGGTGAGACACGCTGCCCTAAGAGCAATGGCATTACTGGTTTGACTTCAGTGCAAGGTTTCAAACCTTGCCAGGCTTTTGTTAATATGTAGGTCATTTCTCTGTTTCTGTGTCATTGCATGCTTGGAGCATTACAAGATGGACACAAAAACAGGTACTGTTTTTTCTCTCTACCCTCTTGTGACCTACATACGCAACCTAGATTAGCTTGCAAGCAAAAATTATGGAGCTTACAAATGGAAAAACTGCAGGTACTCTGTGTTTACTGCCTTTACAGACCTCAAGCTCCTTAAAAAGGGTCACAAATCCACATGAGGCTCCTAAGCACGGCATACTGCGTTTGGGTCATTGGTTAGCTGAAAAGTCACGTAGAGGCAAACAGCTTCCTCTTGGCTATGTACTGCAGAAATATCAAGTGATGTGTTTATTCCAGTCTCCATATGGGATAAATAACAAACACTGATACAGATCTGCTTGGCTGTTAGAAGCTGGGAAGACATGCTGCGGTGGGAGATGCGTGCTGGGATGACAGGAAACAATGACAACCCTTGCTAGGAAAGAGTTCCCCCTTTATGGGGGATCCACCAAGTGACCCATCGTCACCACACTGCCTACAAACTGCTTTGGACTCTTGCCTGCTGGTCTGTCTGGTCTGTTGCATGGTAACAAGTGAAATTGTCTGTCCTTCTTGTAGATAACTCACCTACAGCCAGCTGAACTCAGCAGGGCTCTCCAAGTGAGCATAGAAATGGTTGCTTGCAGGCTGGCTGTTTTCCATAGCTCTGCCAGTCTTCTATACTTCATCAGGGACTGAAGTGCGATTGTTTTAGAGAATCCTTTGCAAAGCAGTGTGTGATTACCCTGTCTATAGTTGGGATGTGGTTTCTAGAAAGGGAGAAAGTACTTAGAGCTTTGTTAGAAGCCAGTGTCTGCACAACATCCATCTGAGAGGAGCTTGGAAGACTTTGTACCAAAGTCACAATTTTTCAGGAAGAAAAACAGGGAGGGATGGAGTTTATGCCCAGAAGCATGCTTAGGGACCTGGAGGCCGTGCTAGGCTTTATCTAGCACTAGTAAACGTATGAAAATGTGAGGTCTTGAAGCTGGATCCAAGCACAGCAACCTTCGAAAAGTGTCCGAAGTCAAAAGTGTTTCTGCTGTGCTAAACTATCAGTGACGTTTAAAGGTGACATCTTGTATGCTGTCATGCAAGAAAAGCTTTTCAGAGCAGTGATGTGCTTCCTTTCTCCAACAGCAGCACAGTGTTTATGCACTTTGTGGGTCCTGTATTACACATTCTCTTTCGCCCTGCTGTCTCTCCCCACCGTGGTTTGCTTCAGCTGTGGAAACAGGAACTGCTGAGTCAGCATGCTGATGAAACTGCTCTCACATATCTCAGGGGAGGCAGCCACAGCAAGGAGGTTGGCAGCAGCTTATATCCTGGAGAAAAAATGTGTACTTAAATGGTCTTACACTTGCCTGAAACAACAATCTGATTTCTTAAAACCTCTGAAACTGAAAGAGGCTTCAGGACCTGAGCACTAGTTGTGGGTGGGTGATCACACCAGGCATATGCAAGCTCGTGATCCAGCATTTAGAGTGAATGTCATTTTCCTACTCTGTTGATCAACTCAACTGTGTTTTACAAAGCTGGGATGCAGCTGGCTCAATAGACAGAGTAAGGCCACCAAATTTAGCTTGTCTGCCTGGTGACAATGGGGAGCAGCAGCCTGTTCTGATTACAGACTCACACAGAGGTGAAATTGCTCTCTTGGTGCTGGTATAAGCTAATGGACTTTTTAAAAGTCAAATAACCCCTTCAGAAGCATCAGCTCTCCTAAACGATGCAAGTGCCAAAGGGGAAGGAGATTTGGGATGACTGCATCTCTCAGAACAAATATCTGGTACAGTAGAAAGTAGCTGGAGGTCAGCTAAAGGGGTGGGAAGGGAAAGTTAGTTGCCAAATTGTTTAAAAATTAAAAAGATAACCAGACTGAAGAAGATGGTGATATTCCAGAGAACTGTTCTATTAAGGACATAAATAGCATGTTATCAACAAGATCAAAGTGAACAAAAGCAGCTTTAATAGCAAGAAGATTGCAGTTAAAAGAGGGACAAGTTAGCTGCTCAGAGGACCATCACTGTCAAAGTGACACCTTCTCACCCAGAGGCCCCTGGTCTGCTCATTTAAATGAGGTCTGCTTACTTCAGAGCCACGGTGCTTACATTTCTTTATTTTTTACACTTATTAGAGAAGCTCAACAATGAGTGCATGAGGCTCGTTTCTTGTTTTGCTTGTAATGAAAACCATTAGTTGAAGCTCAAAGCCAAATTTGCCTGTGTAAAGCAACGGGGCAGCAGAGGCACATGTGCGGGTTGCACGGGTGTTATCCAGGGCATCTCCCTGGGGCAGCTGGTGCTGCCCAGGAAGGAGAGAGTTCAGTGTTAAGACTCCAGGGAGAGACTACAGTGCTGTAAATAAGAAATCGTTAGACAATACGTACTTACACATTGACAGCAAATGAGCTCTGACAGTGACTGAGACAGTATGTTTACAGCCTCCAAAGCTGCTATTTTAGCAGATGTACAGATGTGCTGACACATTAAAAGGACAGTAGCAGATGAGAAGGAATAGTCTGTATGGAAGCAAGTATACTCTCAGTAGATGGATACTGGCAACAGGAGATGTTTATGGTATGCAAGAAAAATGTATCACAAAGATGAGCTAGGAACAGAGAATAAAAAAGACCAGTTAGTCTGAGTATTCACAGCAAAGCAAAGCAAAGGAAAAAAAAAAAGTAGATGAGCTGTCTCCTGAAGTGTGCTGATTGATGTTTGGAGGACCATCTGTTTGCAGAGTCAGAGTACAATGCCCAGATTCTGCAACCTAAGAAGGGAAGACGTTAGCATTTATTTTTGCCTGGCATCACATCTTTTGAGATGTGAGTAGTTCATCGAGACTCAGAGCAACAGGAAGGCAGGTTTGCTGTGCCCATAAGACAGATCAAACTATCACAAATCAAAAATTTCAAATATTTTCAAAACTTTTACTTAGGAAGTGGAGGGAAAGCACTACAACATGGTAGCTAGCTGTGTATGAAGAGAGCTGGAGCAGCGAGCAGGCAGGCACTCGTGCACACACACACCTCTGCACACACATAGGTGGAATTTGGAGGCAAGACCCAGATCTGCCTTGAGGAAGCTGAACAAAGATACTGTGGATCCTCACTGTGAATCTTGTTACTTGGTGTTTATTTTTAATGCTAAGATTTGACCACATGCTGCTCTAAGAGGATTGTTCTGTCAATTTTAGTGCCAATCACAGCCTCCCAAATTAAGTCCCAGGCACTGTTACGCTGCAGCTTAGCTCATCATGAGCTGGAGAACTGTGTGACTGTCTCCAGGGGCTGAGAGCTGAGAACTTACATTGAAGATAAACAGAGCTGCAGCAAGCACTCCATCTGTCAGCAGAAGCTTCACCCAGCATACATCTTCAGCAGCCGTTTACAGGCTTAATGATCATCCAGGGAGGCAAAGATTACCATCATCTAAACCGTAAGAGCCAAGCAGAGTGTTACAAGTGATCGATTGCCCCAGAAAGACTGTTTGCTTTGCTTAGGACTGCAGCTCACTAAAACATTGTTCAGCAAACACTACGCAGTGATGGAAGTATTGCACAAGTGCCTAATTTCCTCTATAGAGCGTTTCAAATGACTGTCCTCCCCAGACATGACACATTCCTGCAGAGTATTAACATAATACAAATTATTTTATTAAACTCACAGCAAATTGTTTACAGCTGTTAGCAAAGAAGTCCTATTGGCTTGGGCAACCAGCTGGGAAAGATGAGTAACTTGTATCCTTGCCCCACCTCTCCTTATTTATTTCTGAGAAAAATAAGCAGCACTGCTATTATTGCCACGCTGTATTATTGGAACACTCACAGGCTTGTTGCCTCTGCTGAATATTTACTAAAACCCAAAGGTCTTTGGCCAAAAGCGGCACTACTTCGTTTTAGCCACTAGAGCGAGCTGCTGCTCAACATTTGGATGGAGTTTGGGTAATTATTTGCGTTGCTCGGAAGCTCGTGGGGCTGGCCTGTCATTTTGTCACGTGTAAGTAAAACTGAGATCCACAGTTTCTCCAGGAATGATCTTTGTGATGCGGCATCTGATTTTAATGCTCATGATCTATTTCAGCAGGGCAGGGGACACGTTTCAGGGAACAGAGAGAATTGTGTTTAAGATGTTATGCTGAGCACCCCCACGTTTGAAGCTGCCCCCCACATTGTCACTGAAAATAGAGAGTGGAAACCAGCCTTCCTGGAGCAGAGTAGGCCTAGTACAGAGGTTATCCTGTGGATACTTTGTTTTCCCTCTGGTCTAAACGTTTCCTTTAGGATGCAAATTGCTGAGCATCCCTGTTCACAACTGAAAATCCTGAGCATTAATATGTAATGAATTTAGGGTCTCTTGTAACAGGTGTTAGTAGGTTAAAATAAAATGGCAGCTACCGCAACATAGTCACTGGGATGCCTGATGGTCACATAAAACAGGGCAAGAAGTCCTCCCCTATGAGTCCTTTACCATGGAACTTGATACCAAAAAAATACCTGTGGGACCAAACTGGCTGAGGCTGGATCCTTCCCACAGCAAGGAACAGCACCTCCTCTTTGCTGCATCAAGAGTTTCTACAGGTAGAGTCACATATGACAGTCAGTCGTTTCAGGTTTGTGCATGAAATTCAAGTGCTTAAGCATGGAGTTCAATATATTTCTGCTGGTTATATCTAGCATCACAAGAACAGTCATTTGTGACCCTGCCAATACAAAAAACACAGAGCAGATATTGAAACTAGCTCAAATGCTAAAGTTGGATACAGATTTACAGCTCAGCTAAAGCTTATTAGACTGCTATTGATTTCTCTGGAATTGTATCTGTAGGTTACAAAGTCAGACAGTCTTATTAAGGCATTAACATTTTTAATAAACGGTAAAATGGATCAAAACCTGGCCGGCAGCCATTCAGTCTACCAGTAACGCAAGTCTTTCTTTTTGGCAGTGAAATGCCATTGAGCAGCAGCTCAGAAGTGTTAAGTACAGAGCCTTACATTTTATTATCCCAGATCTTTCCCAGCAGGGATCAATTCCTGTCTGTGAAACTTTCAGAGGCTGGCCAGGTTTTGATGGTTAAGATGCTTTTACATGCTGACCAGGGTAGCAAATAGTTTCCAGTTGATGTTCATCCTTGCTGATTTAATTCAATAAGGCGACCAGCAAATACAGCTAATGTTCCGATAATGCAAACTAGCATAAATATACCAAGGAGAAGATGATCAACCACCATTGCAACAAACTTCCATTCTTCTGCAGCCTAGAAAAGAGACAAAGGACATGGTAAAATCCCTGCAGAGCCATGTTTGTTATGGGCATTCTTGTAATTTACTGTCTTGAACAACAGAAAGACACTTCCTTAAGTTCCACTATTATTATGCTAAAAATACTCATTTTCTTCTCAAAAGCAGGTCAGTGGTTCAGAAAGCCTAAGCAACCTAGAAATGCAAGTTTCAAGACTAAACTCTTTAGAAATGCTGGCAATTTGGTTAACAATTTCATTGAAAAGAAATGTCGAAAATTTAGTTTTTAGGCAAAGAGTTGCTTTTGAGAGTTTAAAACATTGAAAGCAAAACACTTAGTTTGACCCAGCTGGCTTTTGTTTTTCTGTCGCTTTTTCATCCTCATGGGCTATCGAAGCAATTTCCATTAATTTAGCTCTAGTCCTTGCTTTCCCTGCCTAGTATACACTCTAAAGTCTGGGAAAACCTCAGCAACTCCCTTGGTCTTTTTTCCAGTTGTGGGACACAGGGAACTGGTTGTTCTGCAACTGCCTTTTCACCGAGTGCTTTTCGTGGGAAGCCAGCACATGAGAGCAAGCAGAGTAGGAGGTGCTCAGTGCAGCAGGGCACAGGGCACAGGATTTCCATCCTGTAGCTCTGCCTTAGGGGGTGACACGTACTGCCCTAAGGAACCCTCTACTTTTGCCTTAGTTGCCCCACAAGTAGAAGAGGCTGCTGTAATTTATCTAGAGGGTGCTGAAAAATCAACACGGTTTTGAGGTGGTTCATAAGCGAATGCAATGAAAGCGGCAAGCCCTCAGAAGCCACAACCTTCAGTTTAATCCAGGAACCTGACTTTTGAAACCCCCTGGAAGTGATACCAGTGGTGCCCAGGCGACACAAGCAGCCGAGCCGCACTTCCGAAGGGAGCGCTTGCCAGTAACCTGAAGACCCTCCTTGTAAGTCTAGGAGGAAGTGAAGCCCAGAGGTGCTGAAGCCGCGCCAGCCCTGCTGAGGGTAACGCTTGATCTGCAGAGGCACCGGAGTCATGGGGAACATGAGACCACAGCCAGAGCCCTTGCACATGCTCCAGGAATTTGGTCACAGGAACAAACACCCTGGTGTAAATTCTGCCCGTGGGAAGGAGGCGCCTCCTTTTCAAGAGCATGGGCCAAATTATCATCCCAGGGAACTCTTTCCCTGTCTTCAGGCTGGCCTGAAAGCTCAGCAGGAAAGGCTTGCGATCATTTAGAAAGGTGAAGTACCAGTACTGAATTATCCATACAAAAGCTGCGTGAGCTGTGTGAACTGAAATAAAAAAGGGGGTTGATTGTGTTGAATGTGCTAGAAGGAGGCAGAGCTAGGTTTTCCGGGGGAACACTGCCATATGCGACTCTACACGCATTTATCCTTCCTTTGGCTCGTAATGTGGAAAAAGCCAGTAATCAGAGTAGCTCGTGACGTGCTTTACTTGCAGGGACTACTTGTAGCATTCAGGAATAAAATAAAGCCTTATTGAAATTTGAATTATCATTCGTAAGTTAAATTTAATGCTTCTCAGATAAAACTACCAGCCTTTTGGAGTGTGGCTTTCTTCACGGCTTTTCAAAAGCGACAGGAGATTGCTTACCACAGGGGGAAGGTGCCTGAGTGGGAGACAGGAGGAATGTGTTTTGGAACTGGCTTACAGCTCTTGAAACTGCTCTGCTACTCACAGGCACTCCACCTCTACAGCTTCACATACCACATCTAGAAAAACTTAGCATTGTCACTTTTTTTTTAACCAAGATTCAATTGCCGTATGGGACTATTATTCATCTTTCCTTGTTGGCTGCATCAAAGGGAGAAGACTGTCCCATGCTAAAGCTACAACAGAGTTTTGAGTGTTTTTGTGAGGCACGGATATTTTGCCAAAAAAAAAAAAAGTAGCAATTTGAAAGCAAGAAATGAATCATGCACAAAAAATGCCTTACATTACTCGCTTCTTGGTCCGATTTCATCGTTTCCGCAATGTATTTGATTCCCTCTATAGCATTTTTCACATCTGGATTCTTGGTAAGCGGGGAGTAGAAGTTGACAGGCATAGAACCTGGCTTCCCAGAAATTTCAGAAATATCAATGTCTTCTGCAAAAATATTTTTGTCTTGTTTATCCCTGGACGGTCGTTTCATCGTGGAGAAAAACATGACGTTTGGGATCGTGTCAATAAAGATCTGAAAACAAAGAGGGAGGAGGGTTTCTGGTCGGCAGGGCTGTGCTGCAGATGCAGCTGTGCACCGAACAAAGGCAAAGCTGCCCCTGTCCCAAATGGCTCCCCGCGCTGGATTGGCTGCAGGCTCTCTCAGAACACGTCAAAACCGGCTCCTCCATCACACAGGGTCAGATGGAATCACCCTCCGGCTGCCACATAGCCACCACCTACATGTGAAGGGGCTGCAACACCCCGGAGCAGCCCCTCAGCTGGTGTGAGCTGACTAAACTCTATCAATCTCATCTAATGCAGAACACATTGCTTACAAATCTGGCTTGGAGAACGGCCTACAAAGGATCTCTTTTGGCTATGTATGTTTGACTGCTATTACAAATGTTTGTTATACATGCATATAAGGTTTATAATTATTTCCTTTGGAATAGGAGAGGCTTGCTGCCAGAGCAATTTTAAGGGCACACAGTTGTTACCTGTTGAAATCTCTCTTTTTCAAGGATTGTTTGTGCTGCAGAGTGAATCTGGTGTAAGCTGTAGCCTTAAAAGTATAGTTAGAAATATACAGAACACTCTCCTATTAATGTAATAGTTTCTTATGAACTCAGGCACCTACTAAAGGCAAGAATAACCAAATGGATCCCTTTAGCTACTGTTTCCCTGACAAAGACCTTGTCATGACAGACATTAGTTTTTTTCCCTACACCTTGTGGTTACCATTTAGACTAGTGCGCAAGGTTCTCTTTGCTTCCCAAGGGCTGCAGAGTAACTGCATTTGTTAGAAAGTAAAGAGAAGACCATGGCTTTTGCTAAACTCTGTTTTGCAAAGCGGGATGCTGAGCGCAGGTATCCCCGATGGCCTTTGTGCTCTGCATTCACATGGGCTGGTGAATTTGGCCGCTGCAGGCAGCAGCGTTTTGCAGTCAGATGGAGAATTAGACCAGGAAATGTAACTTGAGTCCAGATGGCCCATTTTTTCCCTGTACCTTCGGTTGTCTGTGTTTTGCCTCACCTGCTCCCTGCAAGACTCTACCCCAGTGGACAATTTTGTTACTTAAAGGAGCACCTTAGCAGTCTTACTGCCTTTATTCACAGCTAAGTAGTAAACACTGGCTCTTATGCCTGGAAAGATTAAACACGGTGCCTTCACTTCCCCAATTCTTGTTGACTTTTGTTAGAAAACGTGCCAATAAAATATAGAGTGGTCAGTGGAACCCAGGAAACGTGCAAAGCCATAGAGCTCACCTTCCTGACCCAGTGCGGCATGGTATGCGTGCTTGGGGAGCGGTGGTGGGTGTTGATGACAATGACCGTGATGATGATTGAAGCGATGACAAACACCATTGTAAACAACATGTATTTGCCTATCAGAGGCACTGCACTAGAGGTGGAGGGAATCAGCTCCACGATGACCAGGAGGAACACAGTCAAAGACAGCAGGACAGAGATGCTGAGAGTCATTTTCTCACCTGTCATTAAAAAAAAAAAAAAGAAGAAAAAAAAAAAGATAATACTGTTGCTGTTCCTATCATTCAACACAGAGTATCTGCTTGAGAGAACGGGATATGGATCGTGGCTATTCACACATGTACACGTGTGTGCATTTGGAGCGCTATCATCCCTCCCAGCATCCAAAGCAGTAACTGTGCTGGCCAAACCTGAGAGCTCGACAGCATCAGTTCCAGCATTAAGGTGGGAATCACCAGGTATGACAGGGCTGATGGACAGGTGTGGAAATGGGTGGGTATGGAAAGCTTACTTGCCAGGAGTGCTTCCTGGGCTGTGCATTTTGAAAGATGAACTATATGCACCCGATTAATGCTTGTTCTACAGCCTCCTGCTGGTTTGCTTGCCTTACTCTCCATCAGGCTCCTACTGGGCTGAGTGGGCAGATAAAAATCACATCTCACACCAGAGATCAGTTGGTATGTGAGATCTTCCACTATGTAGGATGTCATAACCGAACCACCAAACATGATTCCCACATCTTTTCTCCATACAATTCAGCTTTCTATAAAATCTTTCATTGGAAGAAAAATACACCAAGTGTTTTATAGAAGGGGCTTAGTGGAGTTAAGCAGCATGAAAAGTTGACACAAGGCAAAATGAGTGAAGCAGAGGAGATGGTTGCAGGGAGCAAGAGCTGCTCAGCAGGGACAAAGGAGGCCAGAAGAGGCTGGAATTACTCTTTGTGTCGCATGAGGTAATTTCTGTGAGCAGATGACAAGCTCTCTGCTCCACCATGGTGCAGAAGGGCCTCAGTCACCCCTGCGTGCTCACTTACTGCATGACGTACTAACACACTAGCTACCTACCTATGGCAAAACGTAAAAATCAACCAGCTAAATTCCATAAAGAGTTTGAGCTTTCAGCATTTACCCTTTACTTACAGAATGTTTATAGCCATTATTCTGAGCTGAAATGTAAAATTTTAGTAAGCCCTGCCCTCCAAGTTGGCTGGCGATTTCAAGTACTCGGAATTTCTCAGAAGCTTCTTAGAAGAGCAGTTTCTATGGCAAGCAGAACAAATAAATGCACGCACCTGAATCTGTGGGTAGGTAGAAAACAAACCCGGTTAAGAAGGAGAAGAGCAGGCAGGGAATGATGACATTGACAATGAAGTAGAGAGGCAGGCGCTGCATGAGGAAGTGGTAGGTGATGTCCAGGTAGGGGGTGTCGGGGCAGCAAGCATAGTAAACCCAGTGCTTCCAGCCACGGTAGTCTTTCATCACCCACTCCCCACTCTCCATGAAGTTACTCAGGTCTGGACGATCACTCTCCTGACAGCAAAAAACACAAACTTTTAATATTAGATGTTCTGAACAAAATCAAAACTTGGCAGTCGCTCAGGAACAGAATTCCCAGTAACTCAGGCACTTCATGCATTTTTGTGAGCAAGCCAACCACTCTTGTCTATGTTATTTTGCCTTAGAAAGTTGTCCTTTGCACAGCATTCAACTAAATATTTTTGGAAACAGCCAGAGATATTTGACTAAAGAGAATGACTGTGTAAATATTTACAGATGGGAGACATACCTGAGGAGACAGGGAAAGAATCCCTGGAAACAGGAAGTAGCACAAACAGGGGAGAGAAAAAACAAAATAAAATAATAAAAAAAAAAATCACTCCTCCCCCCAGAAACAAACAAACCAACCAACCAAATAAAAGCTGAACAGGCGGCACCATGAGGAGTGGTATAAAGCTGCACTAGGACAGACAAGTAGAAGATTGTTAGGGCGTGAGAATTAAGCACAAGCAGAATTTTATTATAGAAGCCAAACTAGGCAATTTAAGCAATTCTGTGCTAGATCTACGAAGAGTTTATTATTATTATTATTTTATATTTTTACAGGTAGCACCCATTTATTTTTCAATCAATATAAGGTTATGTTCCATTCTAAATCTGAGATTTCCCTAAAAACCTATCCAGGTGTTTACTCCTTTTCCCAGTTACAAACTCCTTGCTTACCGGGTTAATAACAACCACTGTACCATCATACGTCCAAGTTCCCAACTTCATGCTGCAGTTCTGCTGGTCAAACGGGAAGTATGTGACTATAATTTCACAGTAACTTTTAAAAATCGCTGGTGGTGTCCAGGTGATCAGGCCTGTGTGCTCCAGAAGGACTTTGGTGTATTGAACAATGGCAAAATCACCATCTGCACTGCAAAAGAAAAAAGACATTAACAACAATATGGGCAGGATAATTAGCATAGCCCCCCAGTGCCATCGTGCTCACTCCTAGAGCAGCTTGCTCTGGGGCATCCACCCCCTGGCCCGGATGCCATGGGAAGATGCCCCCCAAAGAGTGGTGCCAGAGGGCAGAGCTCCCCCAGGCACCCCTTACTTGTTGTAAAGAACAAGGTCTGGCCGCCAGATATCGTCTGAGGGGATGCGGATTTTTTTCACGCCACCATAGTCATCTGGATTCCACCTGAGGTTGACATCTGTCCATTGCTAAAGAGGGAGAATTTCAGCCACTGAGAGCCTCTTCCAGCACTGCTGGGGGTAGTTTTGATATTTGCTAGAAACACACACCTCCTTTGCTTTGGTACGTGCAGATAAACAAACACATGCTATTGGGACCCGCAGCTAATGTTTTAACACTAATTTAAGTACTGGTTCAAGTATCTTATCTTAACCCAAACTAAATATACTAGATGTCTACCATTTAAAATATAATCAGAGAAAGAATGTGCAAATGCAAAATAGTTTTCTTAAGGCTCTTAGTGTCCAGTGTGTTTTGTTTACGAGATTCCAGAGAAAAGAAATGCTCCACTAGCTGACCCACCTGTCCGAGTTGCCCCTGAAAGTATAACAGAGTGGGTCGTTCCTGGCTGTGTCCAGTGCATTTATTTGAACTGGAATAGTTATGAGTAATAGTGAAATAGCAATATTTAGAGTTACCTGTTTCAGGCGTACGTTGGTTGTCACAATCTGATTTACTTCATCCTTTAAAAAAGAAAAGGAGACAGTAGCAGCAAACATCAAGACTAAAGGAGAATTTTTTTTTTCCTCAGAAAATGACACCATTTGGCGCTATCACACAAACCAGCGGTTCAACGTGTACCACATGGTCATATCGTACCACACTAATAAGCTGAATGAGCTGCAGCCCGACAGTGACGATGACGGCATCCCGATGGTCCTCCACTGGGCGCACCACCTTGTTGTAGTCCCTGAACAAGTCCTCGACGAGGCGAGTCTCGTCTTCATAGCACAGGGCCAGCCCAGCTGCAGAAGGGCAGGGGTGGCATCAGTGAGAAGGGACAGGCTAAAGCATCATCACTCTGAGGTGAGCACAAAGGAAATCCTGTCAACAGCAAGTCACTGGCGATGGGTTAACCTGAGTCCCCTGTGTAACTCCTCGTTTCAGGTGTGCATTACGTGCATTGCGAGTACCATCAGCAGGGGAAACTACCTGTCTGCTCTGGAGGTCATCTTAGGAGTAAGTCAACAACAGCCTCCCACCAGGAGACGAACAAAACCGAACAGCCATGACTGTGGACATCAGGCTGAGCATCAGGAACCTCCTCCACGCTCTCCCAAACTGCAACTGCAATAATTGTGGACAGTTAAATGCAGAAAACACCCATAACCGGGGATTTCTGATGTTGTCTTCTCCACCTTTGATTCCACAGTGACATTATAAAGACAGGGCCAAGCACAATGGTCATTGTGGTGAAAACACCACCCGTACTCCTGGCATCTGAGGTTTAAGCAGAGCAGGAGCTAGTCTCCACAATGGGAGTTGCTCAGGTTGTGTTTGTGGTGAGAGAGAAGGAAACCATTCACGATACAGGCTCATATTTCCCTTTTCTCAGGGAAGGTCTCAACCTGTCCTTGGAGAGCTCTGCCCGCAGACTGCTCAGCGTGACTCGGTGGCACTGCGCAGAAGAGCCCTTGTAAGAAGAGCATCATGAGCAGAAATGACAGGTGGTGGCTTTGTTCCAGCACAGCTTTAGCAATGCGTGTGCGTGCTGTTGTACTCCCACAGGCTCAGATTCCCACCCTACAGACAAACCCTGTTTCCAGATTGCTTGTTGCAGAACAAGCAGCTGTGTCACACACACAGGCTGTAGCTGCTTCACCGTTACAGGGCAGTAAAGCAAACGGAAGAGAGGTTGGGGATGTTTTTGTGTGCACCCCCTTTTAGAGGTATTGAGAGGGTACAGAACAGCTGAGCCTCACCACAAGCATTTTTGGCAGATCCCATCTTTGCCTTCCCCTCTCTCGGTTTGAACCCTGGGCCACTGAAGCCAACAGGGATTTTGCTGCTGACTCCAACCTAAGCCAGGATTTCCCCGTGTCTCCTAACTGACTTTTCATCAGCTCCTTTTATGCAGTTGAGCCGAGATGCCGAGGATTCTGTCTTGGCCTTGTCCCGCCATGAGATGGTATTAAAATACTTGGATGCCACTGAGAAAAGCTGTCTGCCACAGGCAAGCAGTGCTTGCTGCCCCTGCCAGGAGTCTGGGCCGGGGGCAGCAGGAGTTGTCTTTCAATTTTAAGTTATGATCACAGCATCATATCTAAGTCAAGCACTTTTCTGTGCTTTATTAATGCAATTAAAATCCTTCACGTTGCTACATTCTGGTGTGGCTTGGTAGGAATTTAGTATACTGCTTGAATTTGGTGAAAAGCTATTAGAATCACAAAATACTTATTCTTTTGATGGAAAGTTTAAAAATAATTATTCTGGTACAGCACGTGCAGCTGCAAATTAATTCTGCTTCCTTGCCAGTAGTCCCACAACTTAATGAAATTTCTCGTAATGAATTTTTACATTATGAGCCATGCTTAATAGATCCTTCCACACATTTTGGCATACATGTAGCACTAAAGTAGATGGGAGCATGGCAAAAAGATGACAGAGAGAAAAACAATTAAACACAAAAAATTCTCACTTCAAAATATCTGATGTCTGAAATTACAAGTATCTGAGCTGTCATCAACACACTCTAAAGCTCTCATTTAAATGATCTGGTGTGTTCATAAAGCCTTACCAGCAGGACAGACTGCTCCCAGAACACATATTCACTCACACTGACGCGTACACAAAGCCCTGGTCCTGCATGCTCAGGAAGGAGCTGACCCCCATTCAAGGCAATGGCTGGAACACCTTTACCTGCAGAGATGAGGAGGAGTACACGATGCACCTTCATCATCCGAGCTCCCTTTTGCTGCAGTAATACAGACCGGGGCACGCACAAAGCGCCTTTAAGGTCTCTTCAGAGGAGAGCTGTGCTGCCTCCTGCCAGGGTGCTGGCGAAATATAACCACCACGGTATTGATTTACAGCACCTGTTTTTGGGAATGACAGCTGAGGGCCACTGCGCTGCCGGCTTGGAAACGGGAGTACAATGTGTTTCACCGGTCAAGTATCTTCTGCAGTTTACAGAAGGTCGTTTTTCCTAAGTGGCAATGTGAGCTGTGACTTAATAAACAAACAAATAAAGATAAGAAAGGATTATCTGTAGAGTAACTGAACATCTCGGTGAGATCTCAGACACTTCCTGAGCTGGGGACAAAGCTATGTGTCACCCTTTTTGACCTGAGCTACTTGCCAGATTTGGGATTTTATTTCTCCTGAGGAAAACAGAGCACAGTCGTTTATTTCTGATGCACTCCCACCAACATATAGACTGTATGCTGGGATCAGGCTACTCCCTTTGCTTCGCAGATGGATGAGAAATCTCTGAAGAAGTGAACAAATACATTCAAGAGATATCCATCTCCTTGAATCTACTAGGATTTTCAGAAGGTACTCTGTAAAGTCCCCTCCTTCAAAGCTGTTAGTTAACCTAAGTGACCTGAAGAGGAAAACCTCTCCCACAGATACCTATAGGCTTACTGAACAGTGAAAGGCAAACGGTAGGAATGGGTGGTTGGTTTCTATAACAGGGCAGGTCCAGTGGATTGCTGCAGGGCATGCTAATGCTTGCTTATTATTGTCATAAATCACCTAGAAAAGGGGTGAAAAGTGAGGATTCTGGTAATAATACTCAGTTATTCAGGCTAGCAAAGAAAATTACCAACTGTGAAGAATTATATATATGTATATTAAAAAATATGTGTGTATATATATATATATGTATATACACACACATTGACCTCCTCTGAACTCACCAATATCACTCAGGAACAAAATCTGGAGATATATAGTTTTGTGAAGTGCTCAGCAGTGCGAGAAAAGCAAAGTCCATCAATTCCTAGAAAAGGAGATGGAACAAACAGGAAAGATGCTGGTATAAATCCACGGTATCTCGAGCGCTCTGTGCCATTCTGCTTCTCTGGTTTCAAGAGGAGGCTTGGAAAAGGCCCAGGAGAAAGTGACAAAGACATCCACAGT
Organism: Pampusana beccarii; assembly: GCA_013399365.1. Taxonomy (NCBI): domain Eukaryota; kingdom Metazoa; phylum Chordata; class Aves; order Columbiformes; family Columbidae; genus Pampusana; species Pampusana beccarii. Next base: position 241,452 of record VWYH01009425.1, read on the forward strand.
ACAGGCTAGCTCCATACCTGGAACAGAGAGATAGTATAAACACTTAGTGTGGAAGAGAAGCTAGAGAGAGAAAGGGCTTTGGTAGGGTCCTTAAAACCCCAAATGGTCTGGGAAAGGCAGATTTGGATTCACTTGCTGTCCCAGTGCAAAAAAGCAGAGGGCATTGAGGGAAACAGAGTTGGCAGGCTTAACCAAGACACTCCTTCACATAGTGTGTCTGTGGTGGAACTTGGTGCCACAGGAGTTTCTAGTTGCCAGAAGTTTGCGTCTGTGTTCAGAAAATATCAGTTTGTTAAACGCATTTAATACTATTAAACGAAAAAACCAAACCCCAAACAAACAAGTAGTCTGTCACAGAAGCCCCAGAGTCACAAGTCACAGGAAGCCTCCTGGGGAAATATTGCCAAATACTTGCCCTGTTCTTGCACTTTTCCCCAGGCACTGCTGTTTGGAGACAGGACACTGGGTGACCTGCCACAACCATTCTTACACACTGCTCCACATCTCCTTTTCCAGAAAACATTCCCCACAAACAGTTTTTTTAGCTTTGCCTCCGGGTGACACCAAACATACTTTCTTTTTCTTATGGATATCCTTTGTGCTGTCTGCCAGCTGGTTTGGTGTTTCATGCTGGATGCCTTTATTATTATTATGTTTTTAATCACCCCCCCCCCCCCCCCGTCATCCACCCTCCTCTGCTCACACAGCATTTACGTTTACATTTATCCTCCAGCAGAAACTGTCCCTCTACATAGCTCTGGCCTTGTCCCTGCCAGCAGCTCCCATTGTTGCAGCTATCTCATTTCAGACGAGCGCCTGGCTGCTTCCAGCCTTTATCCTGGGCCGGGCAGCTGCTGTGCCCAGCACAGATAGAGTTGCAGGAGGCATTGCGGGAATGCTGACCATGCCCTCCGCAGCCTCCCCGGGGTCTCTCAAAGCATTCCTGCTCACCCGAGGCAGGCCTCGCAGGTTCGCCCTGAAGCAGATGGAGGAAAGCGTTACCAGTCTTTAATAACGTAAGTTTCTGTTCCTGCCCCTCTCCCCACGCCCCATATCCAAAAAAAAAAAAACCAAAAAGAAAGATCTAGCTACTTGGAGTCAGCAGGATGCAGAATCTGTAGGAGCCCCGGAAAGTCTGTAGCTTTCGTGTGGGTTATCATTATTATGTGAGAGTTTGAGAGCAACCCCCTGAGCTGAGAACCACTCCAGCTCACGGTCTGGGTTCTCACTGGGAGAGGCAGGAGAAGGCATTTGGAGAAAGCCTTTGGGACACGACGGCCTGGCTGCAACGAATGTTCACTGCCAGGGACACAAGACTCTTTCCCTCTCAAAAAAATCAAGGTAACCTGAGCTGTTGTGGTTAAATATGGGCAGAGAAGTGAATGCTGCCTGTTGTCAATGGGGAATGTGACCAGTCATGACTGAGGTGAAGAAGCAAGAGGAGAGGGTGAGCTATACTGAGTGCCTGAATTTGAAAAACTCTCATCATGCCTGTCTTACCTCCAAGATCTCTGGCTTGGTTTGTGAGCCCCTGCCCCAGCAAACCTCAGACAAACCCACTTCCCACCGTGCTAATGGTCAACCAGGTCTCATTCATATAAATTGGAAAGCAGCAAAACTCACTGCCAGCTGGATTTGAGGCATCGCTCCTTTCATTCATGTACCAGGAACAAGTGCTTCGGGGGCTTCTGCCCACTCTGGCCTGAAGGAAGTCAGCCGTGAACAAGTACTACTGCAGATGAGTCTTTTTGGCAGGGTGATATCATACAGCTACAATACAAGGGAGCAGAATACCTGATGTTTTTGAGTGAGGAATGCAAGATTTTTACTGAAATCTTTGTCACAGAATTGCATGCAGAAATGCAGTCCCCACCTAGGAAGATGAGATGCAGGAGGCTCCAAGGGCTGCAGGGCCTGCGTGGGAGAAGCAGAAGTGAAATTAATAAAAAGAACAGAGAAAAGGTACATATTACATCAGGGAAATTACAGGCACAAAAGCTGAAAAATAATAGCAGCATTGATTTGGGGGGGGGGGGGGGGTTAGCTTCCAAATGCATTATATGCACTCTTTAATGCATTTTGGTGTCAGAAAAACGGCATTGCTGGTGACAGTAGGTTAGGGTAGCGATAGATAAGAGGAAGCAGATGGTTAGAGAAGCACTTTGCCAACTTGCCATGTGCTTGTTCCCAGACTGCCCCTAGTTACAGACAGCACGGCCCTCATGTCCCGCTGGAAGCCGCCTCCGCGGAGCCGGGCTGCTCAGCGCCGCTGCCGCCAGGTGGCAACAGACGGCTGAAAAAGATGCGGTGGGCACCGGGCGGGCCTCAGAGCGAAGATCCCAAACAGTCCCTTGCAAGGGGAAAACAGAGGGAGTGAATATTTTCAAGAAGAAACGCGTGCAGGGAATTAATGACAGTCTTAGAGGCTAATGGACCGGACACCCCCTGTTTATTCCAGTGCCCGTAAGAACATGCTAAGCGTTCATATAAACGTCACTGTGTATCGACAGACAGGATTTAAATCCACGAATCAAGAAATCGAAAGTTGCATTTTTCCATACGGAGACACACCTCAGCCATCCTGCAAGTATATTTTATGCCCATGGATATTTGCAGAAAATTCATTTTCAGCATATCTTTTGTTTTCTATTACACAGGCCAAAGGAACTAAAAACACAAAAAACTCACTCAAAAGTGATCTTAACCTCTGCAGCGACAAAGCATACATACTATAGCATAGACATGTTGTTCATTTATCAAATCAGAGGGATACTTCTGAATAAAAGGGCTATAGTCTGGAAAGAAAGAGAGGAGCAAGAAAAAGGTCCACGGTCAAATAGAGAAACCACGATCATAAAATACATCGAACAGTGGCACAATTGTTCACCTGTTGCAGGTGAGAAGCAGCACTGCTCCACTTTAAGAGGGTCATGCTGCTCAAAGATGACACTGACCACAGATACTTCTGTACCCAGCCTGAGCAATGTAGGTGAGCAGTGAGAACAGAGACCAGCGACAACTGCAAATACCATCGGCTGAGATGAGAGGCACAAGCGGACCAGTCACAATGTGTCAGAGGAATTGGTAAGAAGGTTGTAGCTTTGTGTTGCCTTTCTGCTATGGAAACACCAAGAACCCAGTTCTGGAGCTGAACAAAGTTGCTGAATAAAGTAGTGGTAAATTCACCTGCAGCTACCAGCCCTGACAAGGTTGCTTTTAGGGCTCCTATTTTAGGACTGGGACTTACCTCAGGGACCTAGGTGAGTCATGCTGGAGAGCCAAACAGGACAACAGAAGAGGACAAGTCCATCAGACGTGAAGTTTACTCTGCCCTGCTCCTAGAGGCCACTCCGTCAGCACAGCATGAGCTGTGCTCAAGTGACCAGGACAGCGAAGGGACAGCTTTGCTGGACCATCCCCTCATGAAGACTTTCCTGCACAGCAGGGCTCCTCAGATACTCTGCTTCTCTGGTCAGAAGAATCTCTTTCGTACTTGGATGCAGCTAGGCAACACCTCTAGTAACTTTATCATAATATTCTGCCTTTTGCAGTAGCACAAGTCACCATCTGGAAAATGCACTCAGCCCACCACTACTGCCTGTTCTGAATTTTGCCTTCAACCACCAGGCACAAACAAGTTTCCTCTCTGCAGATGCAGAAAAACTCTGCAAGGCACAGAAGTCTGGCAGCCGATAGCAAAACCAGCCAGAGAGAGAGTGCCTGGTCTCTGGCTGGTGTTGGAGTTGGGATCCAGGTGGGCACAGCCAGCTCTGCCACATACCGACAACACAGACATCTAAGGCAACGTTTAAGCAGGTGTTGGGCACCTGAGTGCCATCCTGGAAGTCGTCTGCCTCTGGAGATGCTATTGTATCGCCGTGTTACGTTTTGGATACAAATTCTGATGCCGATTTGCTTTTGTAAATATATAGTTGAGTTACTTCAGATGCAGAAAGTAGAGCTTGGCATTGCCTGACTTCTGGAAATGCATGCATATCATACTGCTATCCCATTTATCATGGAACCGTAGAATAGTTTAGGTTGGAAAAGCCCCTTAAGATTGAGTCCAACTGTAAATTACCTTAACATCATCAAGTCCAACTAATTTCATACACTGGCTTTCATGAGTGGGGCCACAGACAGCATTTAGCCTGAAGTATATCTCTGGATCTCACGTTTACATGTTTAAATACACACATCTGTTTTAAAATGCAGATAGACTCTCCATTGAAGGAATTGCAGTGCAGACTGTTCCATTTTAGCTTTACATGGAAGCAAGCTGCTTGTTCAGCTCCTGTGAGGTCTGACACATTTTGGCCAGTATTCTGTAATTCAATTTTTGTGAAGACATTTTGGGGGAAGCTCCACTACACAACCAGTGCAAAGAAGAAATGGCAATGTGGGAAATAGGTTTCAGTGCTTAAAAGCTGCTGCACTGGTTAGCTGCTTCTCTTACTCTGTTCACAAGGGGGAACAAAAAAATAAAAATCACATTTTAGCTCTTAAATGACACAGATTCTCCTCTGATTGTTGGCCCATAAGGATATAATTGACAACAACACTTATGTTATCACAATGTTATCACTCCCAATTACAAAAGCAATTAACTCCTGGAACATGGAGCACCCCACAGCACGTTCCCCACATAGCTCCAGCTATGGGATGAGAGCACAAACATCCATCTGGAGGTCATCTGCTTCCCGTGGAGCATTCACATTGCCATGAGAGGCAGACGTGCCAAACCATCCCACATCACACCTGCAATAAGTGCAACTAGGATAAACTTTTGTGACCCTGAGAATGCCTCTGTAACCCTGCAAGAGTACTGGGATACCTAGCTTTGTGGTGCAGATTCTCTCATTGCTAGTATTAGTTATATAAACATGTGGAAAAAAGTTTATTTTAAATTCTGCAACTAGGCTGAGTGGCAGAGCACCCCCTCCCTTTGCACAAAGTGCTTTCCTTCCCTGATCCCAGAAAACACTAAACGGAGATGTCTGCAAAGCATCCCTCTCACCTAGGGCTGCAGCGGTTGCCTTTAAAAAGTCAACATTTACCTCACTGTGCTATCTGAGCCACAGCAGCATTTTAGAGCAGGAAACATCATCCTCTACCACACTGTCCATTAGTTTCCAGGGACAGATTTCTGCTCCTGAACATGGATTGGTTGATGTGTGCTTTACCCAAGACTGACCTCATGCCAAAACACACACTTTCATTGCTTACGTTGGGATCTTTGCCAGTACCCACACAGCATTTTGTTGGTAATTAATGGAAAAAACTGCCTTGTGTGGTTCATGGTGTGTAGCTCTCACCTGTCACATGAAGTTTATTTTGCCTCCTTGGCAGGCTGCAAGAACTTTGCCGTGTTCCTCTTGTGTTGGACAAGAGGGCTTGTGTTTATAGCTGATAAAAGAGAAAAACAAAAACATAACCTCAACTCAAGAAACACCCTCAAAGTGATAAGTAAAGTACTAAACCCCCCACTTTTGGAGTGTATTTTTCAGTGCGCGGTGTCTCCGGGTTCCCACTGGAGGGGTGATGGCTGGCAGCGCCCAGGCCTATTGGTCGGGGACTGAAGGGCTGTCAGCAGTCCAGAGGTGGTTCCCACTCCTCCGACAGCCCACAATAACTCTGTACGTGGGAACGCACGCGAAGCTGAATTCCCGATTTCCCTGCTTGTTCATATTTGGGATTTGATAGGAGTCGAACCGCTGCATTCAACGCAGTTGGGGGAATATCACAGCGAGGGGAGCAACGCGAGTCTGACACAGGCAGCGGAGGAGCAAAAGCAGGACAAGTAACAGCCACCTGAGAGAAACTGGCACTAAGACAGAGAACAGAGTTCCAGCTTAACGATTCTTAACAATGTCTAGTTTTCAGATCAGCCTAATCGTGAGATTCATCCTCCTAGCAGATGAAGGCCATATCTACACTGACTTGTCACACAGCCCTTGACTTTGTGCTCTGTTTTCAGGCAAGCAACCTGCATTCACATGCATTACAGCAGCTTACAGTGAGGCATGGTGAGTGGCCCCGTGGTGCCAGCAGCCTTGCATGTCCACCTGGCGGTGCCATTCTCTACAGCGGCCAGCCAGTCCAGTCTGCCTTCACTAAAAAGGCAGAGAAAATTCCACATGACCATTTCACTTGGTTCATTTCCCTGACTACTTTATGTAACTAATTCTGAAAACTTTGGGGTATCTTTCCTTTTTCCTCTTTCTGTGCCCTCTGCACTTGCAGGTCCCTAGTGGTGTACTGGGATGGGTACTAGGAGGGATGCTACACTGACAACTGGCTCTCCACAAAGGTTATGACAAGCAGCAAGAACCTCATTTCTCTAACTGCTTCTGGAGTACTCAAGTGCCAGCAAAACGATGAAAAAAGAAAAAAAAAATTAACTAACATGTCACTGTTGGTACACAGATCATCGGTGCCATCCGGCAGAGATAGGCAGAGAGAAGAAGGTGTTTGCACTCCTCGATTCTTCTTAGTACCTCTAATACAAGCAGACTAAAAAGAATCGAAGTAATGAAGAGAGAGGTTTGAGCTATTTAAATCTTTTTGTGGCACAGAGGATACAGTTTCCACGTACACCGCAAACGTTCACCAGCAGACCCTCCACCCTGTTAGAAAACTAACATACCCACAAGCCGCGGGCAGGTGCGGGTTAGGACAACCCACCAGCGCCAAGCTGGCCTCTGTCTGACCACACAGGGACACAGCCATGGACGGTGCCGGTGCCCCCGCAGCGCTGCTCATCCGACCACACAGGGACACAGCCATGGACGGTGCTGGTGCCCCCACAGGGACACAGCCATGGATGGTGCTGGTGCCCCCTGCTCATCCCAACCCACTGCACCGGCAGTCGTGTGGGAAGCGCTCAGCCTGCACTGTGAGGTGAGGCAAAGCGTTCTGTTGGTTGTCTTCACCTTCCAGAGCATATCTGCCTCTTCATTTGTGATACTGAAAAGAGTCTTTGACTGGAGCCCAAGGGACCTGCAGGAGGAGGGGCTGGCTCATCCAAAGCTCACTGTTGAAGTTACTCATAACAGAAGGAGACTTGGCTGTAGGTAGAGATCAGCTTTCCATTCTTAATTAACACTATTGGCAAACTGACACGATGGCTTGGGAGTGAGGCTAAACCCAACACCATAGCTGCAGACGGAAAAAGGAACATTAGTGTGTTTTTTCCTCCCACCAGCACAAGAGAAGGATAATGCCAGATCCCTCCTAATGCTGGGAGAGATTTCCAGCCCAAGGACAGGCACAGACCACAGAACAAGTCAGCCCATGTTTTTCATGGCTACTCCACCTCCTCTTTAACCTTCTCCACCGCCAATGTCCTCACCAGGCAATGCCAAGTCGCTTCTGTGCTGTAACTTAGCTTCAGACTGACCCTTGATTACGTTATGGAGAGAGAACTTCACAGTAAGCTGTGTGCAGACCACAACTCTTCCTCCACTGAGGGGTATGAAGGAGTAGTAGGGACTCAGCATTGCATCAGATTTGAAAATAAATGATTAATGGGGGAAGCATCTGGATTGCTGCACATGGTGGAATTTTATCAGGTTGAAAACCAATGTATCCACTGTATTGTAAAACATTTTGAAACTATGCCTTTTCTCTGAACAGCAGGATTATGTGTGGGCTGGGGAAGTACTTGCAGGAGAAATTCACAGTTTTCTGTGAAGTTTGCAGATGTCATTGCAACTCACCTAGGGAACAGCTTGCAACAGATGCTACAACTCCTCCATGTGTGATTATCGTCATGTGCCTGCTTTTAATAAAAGGTGTTCAGATGGGCTTCGAACCTTTTTTTTCTGAGGCATCTTGTACTGCACCATGTTGGTGTTGTCTAATCCATCTTGCAGCAATCTCAGTGCGTTAGTTAAAATGTAGTAGCTGAATTACAGTAATTTACTGGAAAATGCAATGAGAGAGTTATTGCTTGGTACAAACAACATTTGTCCAGCATCATGACGCTGGAGAACATGAAAGGGGATAACAAGACAAAAAGCAATTAAAGGAATCTCTCCCCTTCCCTTTTTGAGACCAGAGTAGGTGCTGGAGATGAGCAGTGAACAACAGCACCATGCTGTGCTACGTTCTTCTGGGTTTAGTGAGTGATCTTTCAAGTAAGCATTAGAATATACAACCACACGAATACTAATCTACAAAATGAGTCATTTTAATAGTTTGGACAATCCTATTTTCATTACTGGCACAGTATAATAATAAGGCATGGGGGAAAAAAAAGAGGCAAAGAAAAAAGTTTAGTATTCAAACTCTAGACTTGATAGCAGGAAACAGAAATTACAGGCAACATAGTGTTTGAAAATGAGCGCTGGTTGGCTGCCAAATGTATTTTTCAAAACAATGCCTAATTGCCTCAGGAAATACATTAATCAAAGGGTCCCAGAGGCCCAAGAACCATTTGCTCCAATCTACTGAGGCAGAGCAGCGATAGAGACCTGAGTAATGCAAGGAGCTACACGTCCTTGAGACAAAATACTGACAAGAGAAATAGGAAAGAATGCCTAACCAAAAGATCTTGAACAAATTCCTTGAGCAGCTTATTGACATCACTCTTGGGAGAGATCAAGGGAAAAAAATGATACTCTGACCATGAAACCAGCAACGGGAATTAGAGAAATTTAAGAATTGTGCTGTCCAAATTGATACACAGAAGGTGGCACCAAGAGAAAGCGGTACCATCTCTGCACTATGGCCCAGATCACGTATACAGAAAACCAGGCCAGCACAAAGAAGCAATCAGTCAATGCAAGGGCTCTGGAGAACGCTGTAACCTGAAATGCCTGTGACCAGAGGCAGAGGAAGAGTGTGCTGAAGAACCAAAGAGGAGCTGGATCGCTTGATGGCACGTACGGCTTCCTCAGCACATCAGCCGGGGGTCCTTGGATCCTGCTGGAGGCAGAGCTCTCAGCACTGACCAGCCCAGTGCTGCAGAGCGGGACCCTGGGTGCCATGACAAGCCCTGCACCCACCTTCTCTTGCCCCGCGCCCAGGCACGTGTCCTCTGCCCTCTGCTTGCACCCCTGCTGGCACGTAAATGGAGCAGATGGCACTCGTGCCTTACACATGGTTTACTCAGCAATTACTTCAGTCCACAGCGCGTTTCCTAACCCTCCTGCTCCTGCATTACACAGGCTTTCTGGGGCTGATGTGCAGTCACTAAGCAGTAATTTTGCATGACAAAAAGAAATCCATGATTGCTAGGTTCGCTAAATGTTTCTTTTCCCTTATTGCAATATAATTATAGCTATAATAAAAACATTGCAGAACATTCATCAGCATACAAAAATTAGGTCACGAATAGAGTGAGTATATAATATCTGCCTTTTAGAAGCCTTTACTTCTTCCTTTGCCGTTGGAGGGGGAAGAGCAGGAAAGGTTTGGTATTGCATAAAATCATAAGTAACATGTTTTTCCGTCCTGTCAGCTAATCTGGCAGAAAGAGCAGTTCACATACTTGTATCAGAAGGCAGCTTGCTTCCCTCACCGCAGGGCTCTAAAACCTCATCACAGGCTCTGTATGTCCATCCTCAGCCAGCCGCGCGCCTCCATCCATCCCGCAGCCTCCATCCAGGGCCCAGCAGCCCGGCCCCTGCAGGGAAGGAGCCCTGCACCCTGGTCACACACGTGGGGACACGCGTGCTGCTCTCCAAGGGGTGCACGTGTCCCACACACCGTGCACAGCAAGTCCAGCATGCTGCACACGTGCGGGGCTCCGTGGGTGGCTGTGGGTCTGCCAGGAAGGAAGCTCAGACCGAGGGCGTCTTTGCCACCGAGGCACAGGGGCCTGGCCCGGCTGACCGGAGGTCAAGTAACCCTGTGCTCAACTGCTGGGCTGATCCCCTGCTGGGACATTTTCCCAGAATTGCTGCAGGAAGTTTTCCCTTTTACTTTTTTCATCCTAAAGCTCCTAATTATACCCCCAAGCACTATCCTAAATATTTTTTTCCCCAATAGTTCTGACATTTAGCTTTTACTAGGCGTACATTTTTAACAGTTATTCACTACCTCCATAATTTTTTATAATTTTGCTTTCCTTTATCCTTGTCAAAGACTTGCTTTCCCTCATACTCCATGCAAGTTTCTTGACTGCTACCAAGCCATACTTCTTGCCATTGCCCCTTGTTTCTTCCTTAGAAGTTTGAAGAAGTTTTCTCAGTTTAATCACTTTTTTTCTGTCTTTTTGACTGTGGCCGACTGCCTTTTAATAGATGTTGCCAGGGAGGCGGCTCCAGTGTCTGCCCAGCCCCACCTTGTGCTGTAGACACGTAGCCCATGGCACTGGAGACAGTAACGTCAACTCCTGAACTAGAGATCACAGACATTCATCATGGAAATCAATTCCTTTGGAGAACAAATCAACTTAGTGATAACCCTTACTTCCCATAGACCTAGGTTATTTGTTGTATTGTCATTTAACTAATACAAATGCAAAAAATACCAGGTTTCTGCATTTAATTAAAAATTTGATTAAATGAAACTTAAATAACGTAATTGCTTACATGCCTATGTGAAGTATCTTCCCGGATAGCAAAAAAAAATATCAAATTCACTGCAAAGACATTTATTTCTGCACTACCTGCTTTAACGGTTACCACTCAAGAAAGACCAGAGTTTCATTAGGATAGTAACAAAAACAAGATTAAAATGGAGGGTTTGCCTACACACTTAATGAAAAATCAAAATTAAAGGAAAAAAAGCAGTAATTGGATACAGATTCCAGTGATTCAAAGTCAAGTAAGTATTTCATTTACTATTTGGGTCCTCCATCCCACATTCCTGTCCCTAACCCAACAGACGACCTGTGCATTTAGCTCTGAGACATGCACTGCCAGCCTTAATTATTTGAATATTGAGATTATTTGGTGATAAACACATTCTGAAGTTTCATCATTGCTTGGTGTGTGGTTTCCTTCATATATCATCAGACTTCGAGACTCAGGGAAAACAAGGTGTGCTTATTATGGCAGGGGCTCGTGGCCTGACCTCTAAGGCCTTGTGCCTGCCGGCTGTGGTAAACCTCATCAGGGAGCCCTCAGGGAAGGGGCGTCTGGACATTAAGGAAAAGTTATGTTTCCTGAGCTGGGCTTTTGGAGGAGGTTGTTTTGGGGTGTTTATTCCCCCCCCCCCCCCCCTTTTTTTTTTCCCTTAGTTAATCACAAACTGACTGCTCTTCTCCCAGCAGGGGGTCCCCATTCCAGTTTTCCCCTTTCCTGCAGGACTTCCCGTGATCATAATCACTTCTTAAACTTTGCTGGAAAAACGGCATCTCCAGCAGGAGACCGGTGTTTGGTAGTAGCTCACAAACCCTGTTTGCTCTGCACGCGTTGGAGAGACTGACTGACTATCACAGGATCCCAGAATGTCAGGGATTGGAAGGGACCTTGAAAGATCATCCAGTCCAATCCCCCCACCGGAGCAGGAACACCCAGATGAGGTTACACAGGAAGGTGTCCGGGTGGGTTTTGAATGTCTGCAGAGAAGGAGTGTCCCCAGAGTGAATCTAGGCCTGCTATTCTGGGTGTCCTTTTCTCTGATTCTGATCCAGCTCTGCACCTCTCAGCAGCCTTGGTGCTTCCAAAGGCAGCGAAAGCACCTCAAGAGCGAGGGGAGCAGCCGCTACTGTCAGCAGCACCCATCTGCTGCTGCACCGAGACAGAGGAGCTGGGTGTTCCACACAAGAAGAAAAAGCAATTATCCTAATTACTGCCATTTACTACATTCTTCCTGCCATACGCTTTAGAAGTGGCGCTTCAACTACCTGGTTTGGGTTTGCTTGCACAGCAATGGGGAACAACAGATGCCTTTTGCTCAAGTAAGCCAAGTGTTCCTCTGGCTCACCAGGCTGCCAAAGGACATGGGGAACCACCACACAGCCGTTCTCTGGCTATACCCCACATCAGCTGCAAAGTGCTGCTGCCGGGTGCTTTTGAGAAAAGGCTGCTTTTGCCACAGATGGCTGCAGCAGCATTAGGTGTCAGGGACAAGCACGTAAGGACTAACGCAAACACAGCAGTGCAACAAGTGGGTGAAATGTATGCATGCAAAAGCTTGCCAGCACGATTTAATACAAAAACATCCCACCTCCTCATCACAGACCTGATGACATTGGAGTACAACCATGTGAGGGAGCCATGTGAAGGCACTGACTGCAGAGAGAGGGCCAGAGCCACAGAGCCCCTGCACATTACTCTGTGGGGAAGGCAGGAGTGATGGACAGTCTGAGGACCGGGATGCTCGGGGTCATTAGGTGACACAGGAGTGAGGAAATGCACCAGCTGCTGCCGAGGCAGTGAGGGGAAACGCAGAGCGTTTAGGTGTTGGCTCGGAACAAGGTAGCAGTGAACATGTGCGGCTGCTGGAGAGCACAAGGCAGATGTGACTGGGGAGCACATGGGCTGCTGCTCTTGGGCTGGGGGAGGCTATGGTCAGAGACATACAGTTTTCCAGCTGTGTCAGTTCATTAGGATAAATAAAGCAATAATGTGCATTAATTAATACAGGAATTATAGCAGCAAGTCACTTTTAGTACTACAGAAAATTTGTAAAAAAAAAAAAAAGAAAAAGAAGAAAAAAAGATGATACTTTAGATTCTTTCAAAATCTCCCCCCATCCTGCAGCCCCCTCACTGCCCCCCGAGCACAGAACAGCATTCCCCACATGCTTACCAGCATGAACCTGCAGCTTCACCCTTTCCCTCCTGGGATCCTTCATTCCCCACTTGCAGGGGAGCTCCAGGAGAGCTGCCTGCTCCTCCTGCCTGGGTCAGTGAGGAAAGGAACAGGCTACACGGAGGCACCTTGTTGCTCACAGAACGGAGCACAGCTGGCAGCAATTGCTGGGGATTTTTCCTCCTCCGGTTGGTGTTTGCTGCTTGAGAGGTGGGAAAGTGTGGAACCTCCCAGCTGCCCAAACAGCTCCACCTGTCTGCTCTCCTTTGGGGCTGGCGTTAGGTCAGGTGCTCAATCAAAGCATCTCATGATGTCTGTCTTCCCTGCAGGTCTCACACTCACTCTGCTCTCCTTGATAATTAAACATTTGCACTGTTCATCAAAGTAATTAGTCTCCAAAGCATTAAATCGAACCAATGTGCCATTTGCAATTGATCTTCTCTGATGTTGGTATTTTCCTGTGCACAAGGCAACGAAGGAGAGCCAGGTGGGTGACACGGAGACACCGTTTGGTCACCAGCACTGCTGGTGCCTGGTCTGCCACTCCCAGCTGCAGCAGTGCCGCCAGGAACCCCAACGGGAAAGGGAGCATTTAGAGTTAGGATGATTAGAGCACAGAGAATTCCAATAATGCTAAACCACGCTCACTGGGGATACCAGTTTTTGGTCAGAAATCAAAACTGAGGAATTGCCATTTGTATGGACTGCAAACCAGCTTGATGTGAAACTGGCCATGCACTCGCCCTGGTAGGATTTGGTCATTTTCCCTTTGCACAGTGTCCTGGTTGAAGGATCGCCAGCAGGGCAGGCCAAAGCGCTTGCACCAGAGCTGAGCACTTCAAGCGCAAAGCATGTGTTCTGTAATATATTTGCATTTCAAATTCAGCGGTGTATCCATCTCACCTGGGCAGCTACAACTCTTTAATGGTAAACTGCAATTCCAATTATAACTCTCTCTCTATATATATAACACAAAGTAGTAGATGGCTTGACAATACTTTTTTTGGTATAAGGGTTCTGAAGCATTCTTGAGAGGCATCTTGGACAACAAAGAAAGAAATCTTCAAATTCAAGAGGAATTTGTGGGAACCTTAGCCAAGTGTCAGGCTTCGAAGCATTTAGGCCAGAACGGGCTTGTCAAAACCGGTAAAACTCTAACTCACTGAATTCAGAGGTTGTTCGGGGTTAAAGTGCAAATGGAAACAAGGAAACAAATAGTATTTTTGAAACATGTTTTTTAAGTAAAACTAAATAGCATAATTTTAGAGTTTTAAAAGCAAAATTTAATAAATTAATATATGCATGCCAGATAAAAATACAAAATTACAATTGAAATAGCAATAATAATAAAGGAACACTGCTCAGCATTGCAGATTTCACTGCAACCACCATAAACATCATGGAGAATTACTTAAAGTAACATTTAAAGTACACATTTTGTTTCTGTTAAAAACAAATTACTATATGATGAAAAAACTGAAAGAAACCCAAGAAGAAGAAATGAGCCCCCAAAAGTGGCAGAGAACGACATGAAATGTCAATAAACTGCCAGAGGCTTCATTTCACAGAAGTTGTCCTTTTTAGTATCAGAAACCAATTACATAGAACATAAAAGCAAATTCACAACAGGTTTACACGGAGAAACATGCTGAATTACAATCACAAACTATCCAGAACAAAGATGCTGCACCAGTTCAGTTGTTTTCTTCATGGAATGAGTCTCACCAGAACAGGGAGAACAGGGAGCAAATCATGCAATAACTTTAAGCTTTTTGTTTTTTACTTCCACATGATAAACACCCAGGATTACTAGTACTGGAAAGTATGTGTTAACCTTTTTCAACATCAGCTGAATGGCACTACAGAAACGACAGAGAGTTCCTTCATTTTTATCCTGAATACATCAAAAGCTCTAGCAAATATGGAATTCAGCGACAAGAGCCATTAAATTACTTTAAAATATTCCTTCATCCATAGAACACCATTGCTTCCTTTTTTATTACAAAACCCCCAAAATATTCAAAATAAAATGTCTTCATTTTTTATAAGCATCTCCACCACAAGTCTCTGATAACGGATGTCATTCAACGCAGCCATCGCATCCAGTTCTGGCGCTCTCATTAGAGTTGGTCCAAAAACTATGCCCAGATTCTCTGCACTCATGAGATTCTCCTTTTCATGGAGCGTTACTCTGTAAAAAAAGGACAGTGGTTTTCACGTTCATTCCATGCCAAACTATGCCCGCATATGCTTGGAAACCAAGAAAACTGGACACAAACGTTTGCCTTTCCCCAAAGTCCAGGAGAGGCTGCTGTTTCCAGCAGGACAGACCTGGAGGTGTGGGGTGACACGCTCAGAAGTCAGCGAGTGCAAATGCTGTGCGGGTTCACAGTCGGTCAGATGTCTCTGCCCTCCTACTGCATACACAGACCCTGTTTAATCGCAGGAGGGGTCGGCACTCTGTGGGGAGGGGGGCGGCTGAGGGGTGAATTCAGACAAATCACAACAATTTTGCTTTTGCTCTGCACAGCAGCAGCGTTTGGAGGCCATTCCTATGGGGAGCAGATCACGCCTGCTGTTCCGTGAGCAGTTTTATGGTCACTAGAGATGTGCTACTGTGCCCGCCCAGGTGGGACTCTGCCCAGGTTCCCCTGGTGCCATGGCTCCACATGGCCACGCTGCTCCTCCCTTGTGCATACGACAGCAATGGGGCAGAAGTACACCACGTGTGAACTCCCTGCCTTTAGGCACTACAGGGTAACTGTGCTAAGCTGGATACCTGGTTCCTCTTCAAGACAAATTATGTCGCGTGGTGTGTACTAAAAAACCCCAGGAACCACGGCTTTGGGGCGGCTTTGAAAGCACCAGGGTCTCGCTGTAACACTGTGTGCATGGCAGGCTGGGCAGGTCATCAAACCTGTGCTCTGACAGCCCCACTTCCACCCTTCCCTCTCCCGGGGTCCCCAGCAGCTGCCTGGCAGCCGAGCCCCCAGCTCGGGGATGCCTCCAATGCCCGGTTCCCATCTGCAGAGAGGAGGAGGTGGGAAGGCCACATTTTGCTGCTCCACAGGAATCCAACCTCTTCAAAGCTGTGGGCTGAGACCCTGCTGCAGGGCAGGTTTGCAGGCCATCTACGGAAACGCTATTTGCCCAAGAATTATACCCACAGGAGAGGCACACCCTGCTGGGGCTGCTGCAGAAACACCTCTGCTCAGCAAATGCCACAAGGTCACTGCTGCCCAGCCACCATGGTCTGCAGGGTCACGGGCTGGTGTTTCTTAATGTGGGCTCAGAGGTAGCTTGTGCTTTCCTGAGCTGCTCTGCCTCAGCGTGGGGAACGGAGGGTCCTGCTCAGGGTGGGCAGGAGCAGGAGGAGGAGGAGGAGGAGGAAGAGGAGGAGAGCCTGCCCATGGTGTCCTGACACTGCACTGCTGCCCGCTGCGACCGGGGCCACAGACACAAACGTGCCTCAAAGCCTGAGCTTCTGCCTTGATCCACCCTGGTGAATTGCCTCGCTCATGGAAACAAGTTTGCATTATGCAAATGTTTTAGGTTCAAAGAATCCATAAGGATTCTCAGAAATAACTAAGAATCCTGGGATAGCAACTGAAAGAGTGGCTAAATTACTTCTCTTTTCACCACTGTGGCATCTCGCATTGCATGAACAAATCCTTTGGTACACACACACACACACGAAAAATCAAGATTTTTCTTCCTATTTTTCCCTTCTGCCTTAATTTTTATTTTAAAACAAATCAGACCAATATTTCCAAGCTGGTGTGTCTTCTGCTGTGTCCTTTACCCTTTAGATAAAGGAGCTGTGTCTGATTACCTCAATTCAGCCGCAAGACAACAGCCTGTCGAGCACCACAGCTCTTTTTAGCAAACATATTAAAACAAAGTTTAAAAATGAGTGAATTTTGCCACCCTTCTACCTTACCATTCACCTATACCAGAAATACAATGTGCAAAAGCGACTTGCTAACTAGAGCAGCAACAGCTACTCTTGAACAGCGTAAGGAAAAACGAACTTCACACTTCACAAGCAGTAAGGTGTTTTATTTTTGTTCCCAAGTCTCTTCATCCCTGTGTCTGTTCTAAAACATCCATTAGAAATGTCACTGAAATAAATGGACAAATCAAGCAGAAACTCTGTAGCTGAATTTTGCCGGAGGCACTCAGCAGACCCAACATATTCCTACTTGTAGAAGAACCATAAAAGGAAAAAAAGCAGAAGAGAGCTTAAAATAAAGTATTTTTCTAAGGAAACGGAATTGTTCTTACATATTGACAATAAGTTCACGTTACTTGAGAAACTAAAATGGATACCCTAACACATCACATTGATTTTTTCCGTGCTTTTCTGAAAGAAGCAGAACCTGTGCTGTTGTACCAGATATTCATCCGTCAGTCTCTCTTTAGGAATTTTTCAGCCTACTGACCAACTTCAATCATATCCCAGGGAGAAGAAGAAACAGAATTTATGTTCCTACAGTTTCGAGAAGGCAGCAAGTGGAACAAGTGGCTCCACGCTGATGAGGAATGGCTGGCAGACCTCACTAGCTGTGTGGCTGGAGGGCCAATTAACACTGTGCCTAATTAGTGTCAGCTCAAGACCAGTGTGTGCTGTCTTTTTTAGGGTGTCAGGGATGACCAGCATGGACAAGACTTCGCAGAAAAACAGACCAGTCTGTAGCCATTAAGCTGTATTAGTTCTTTGCCCAGGGAGTGACTTATTACCTCCCAGGCTTACGATTACCTAAATGCTTATGATAAATATTCACTGCAACCTTAGGTATAATGCAACTTCGTTAGGCAGATGACTTTTGTGCTTCAAAACTGTGGGTTTTTTACTTATTTCATTTAAGTACTTTGTGAGTGCTTTAAGTGGGATAAACCCCAGTGTTTGGCTATTTGCTGTTGTGCAGACTATAGATACTCCCCGCCACAGTCCGTCTCCAGGATTTGGTGGACCTTACCCAGACTTTTCTGGAGGTCTCTAGACTGTGCTAAAAACGAGTGTGGCTTAGAGTGCTTTCCACCTACCTCTTCAGGTGCGCCATGAGATACCGTAGTGTTTCACAGTGTGCAGGCGGCAGCAGCTTCAGCGCCTCATGGAGAATTTCCAGCTGTTCATCCGGATCGGTGGTTTCTGAAATGCAGATGTTCAACTGTCACCACACGTACAGCCAGAATTCACGCACAGAAAGAGAGCAGCAGTGGCCTACAGAGCACAGAGGGACCCACAGATCTGCTGGGTTACTTATTTCCAGAACGCACCCAAATCTCATAGCGCATTATCTGCCTGTCCAGAGACGTGCTCAGAGCACAGTCAGGATGCGATTGTTTTGGACAAAGAAAACTCCCCACAGCAAATTGCACTCTGACAGGAGATTCCCTGCAGCCTACTAAAAAAAAACCCAGACCTCCCGATAATCCTTGCTGACTGGACTAGTTTTGCGCAAATCATCTACAGGTGCAACACTGGGACAGCAGAAGGTACCGGGAACTTTGCCATCAGTGTCTTTGGCTGTGTCCGTGCTACTTGGAAAGAACCTTCCCCAGAGGAGGGGTCAGCCCAGCATCCGACCCTTGTTTTCCACCCATGGCTGCCTCACGCGTCCCCAGGTGTGGCTGGTGTGAGTGCCACATTGCAGAGATGCTCCAGGCAGCCAGGCTGCTCGGCAGAGGGAAACGTTCCAGCTGGGTCTGCTGCTGTGCTTGCAGACACACTGTCTGCAGGGCCAGCCTCGAGGGCAGCCTCGGAACCAGTGCTTATCACCTTGTAAAAACACTCAAAATGGACAGCTTTAGAAAAAAAATGACGTCTTATTCCTAAACATTTTCATAAATCACCTTCTTTCTGGCAAGACAAAACCAGCAGACTTCAGATGTCAGTGTCAAGCACTAGGGATTCACACAAGGCATACAAACCGATGTAATCCATAATGCCTGACGAAAAGGAAGCATTCCTGGTGACAAAGGCAAGGAAAAATGTAACCATGATCACGTAGAACCACGCGGTCATGTTGTAATGTGCAGTGGATATTTACTCCCACAATCCTTACTAAATAGGGCATGCAGAGTAAGAGCTGATGGGACAGCTATTAAATCAACAGGCAAGTACTGCACAAAAAGGAGAAGAAAAGGCTGAGAATGAAAACCAGGAGGAAGATGCATTATACTTACTTGCAGACTCTATAAACTTTGGGTAGGCATCGTACGTGATGAGTGGAATTGGCAAATCCCTGAAGTACAGTTTAAGTGCACCAGTGATAATATTGATATCTTCATACATATTCACAGAAATATCAGCTTTTTCCCCATCTGTGTGGAGAAGGCACTGACATTAAAGCCTTGGAAATGTAAGCAGATGTAAAACGGCATTCAAAAGAAAAATAACTTGCCTAGGCAAACATTACTAAGAGGGACACAACCACGGATTTTGGCTTTTGTAACAAAACCAGAAAGTTACTGGGCTGTGAAGTTCATCATTTCAGGGTGAAAACCTCAAGCATTTAATAAAAAAACCTATACTTTCTCCATTTCAAATGATTACAAAAAATGCAGAGTTTTTTTGGGGAAAAAAACCTGCCTGCCTGATCTAGCAGTATCTACATTGTGAAATGTGTGGAAGTTCAGCTATTTCTGAACACTTCGCGTTGCCAAACAACGCATTTGTCAGCACTGAATGAGAAATCAGGGGAGTCTGGGAAAAAAAAAGTAAGAAAACCAACTTAGTCCACAGCCTCTTCGTTTTATAAGAAAAACATGTGTTCACCATTCAGCTACAGCACACTACCCACTCCTGACCGCAGTGGACACGGATCCAGAACTTGGCTCCCCCAGCGCACCCCGCCCTGCTAACGCTGCAGAGGCAGATGGTGTCTGAATAGGTCCAGTCCTCCAGAGAAACGCGCGAGAGACTTTCCAGCATGGATTTTGGCCTTGATTCCTACAGGGATAGGGGGACTGCAGCTGGAAAGTCTTTAATTTTCCCACTGCCTTTTCTCAGGGAGAAGAGTTTGTTCTCACTGACCTTCTTTTAGACCGTAATAATTCGAACTTCGTTTGCGCTATTGTATTCATCTTATTATTTTGGAGCTTTCATCCAGAAAGATGGATTTAAGTTGCGCAGCCCTCTTAAGGCATTTTACCACTTGCCCTCCATTCCTCCCCCACTGCCCTGAGCGTAGTTTTACTTGAAAACTAGGGCAGTAGTTCGGGAAGCTTTGTCCTTTCCTACGCACATCATTACTGAAGCACAAATACTGATGGAAGGAGAAAAGTAGATTTTGGTAATAAAGGCCAAAGTGAAGCTGATACACTTTTGGGGCGGGGGGGGTCCCCTTCTGCCAGCGCAGCCGCCGGACCCCTTCAGCACACTGAGGCAGAGGAGCACGAAATAGGTCGTGTAGAAAAATTCTGTGTATTTACTACATCAGCACGAAGTCCCAGCCTGCAGGAAAGACTGTACCTCTGTCAAATGCCATTTTGACATCTTCGATAAGATCACTAAATCCTGAGACTCTGTATAGTCCTTCGGAATTAAGACCTGCAACGAACATTTTAACGAGATTAAAGTTAGTTTTAATTCTACAGCTTACTTCCATCCAGTTCTTACTTTGCCAGTTCTTCGTTTAAGGCAGAAAAAGACATGTTTTAAAAGCCTTATCAGGCTTTTCTTTCAGAATGAAACCTTATCCTGGCCTTTTAACCCTGACCCTTGCATTAGCTGCCCCATTACATGAGCACTAAATTATGTTTACGCAAATGATTTCAGAGCTGAAGAAACATATTAAGCCAATTACAACTGATTTTAAAATAACTGAGATTAGCGTACTTGATGTTCAGTCATTATTTCAGAATGAAAACAAACACTAATTCTAGAACAGGATTCTCAGTGTGGGCTAGGGGAACTAGCAAGAGGAAACTCATCAATACTAACTGCCTTTGTTTTAGCACATTCACTTAATTTTACTGGAAAGATAGGTGCCAATACATAACTATAAAGCAGTAATTATCCATTAAGCAATTTCTAGCAGAATCTATAAAAATTACAGATGGGTATGAACCATGAAAAAATGAAAAGTATAATATTAGCTGTGCAGCATAATTGGCAGTCATAAAATGTCCTGTGCAAATCTGTTTTGAGCAATCATACATTCAGCAGAAACCCAGATGACCCAGATCAATCTAAACGGATTATCAGTAAAGCAACACAAGTCCATTAACTATGTCTTACCTCTAGATTCAATTTCCCTAATGCACATGTCTACTACCATTGGTCTCTTAGTAAAGTGTGCTTTTACTAGCGTTGTAAGGTCACAGCTGTACACTTTTTTGACATGCTTCAGGTCTGGCTTGCAGTCATTTGGGACCATCTTGGAACATTGCTTGTGCACATTTAAACCACAATCTGAGAGAAAAATGAAAAGACAATTAGGCTGGTGTTTGGTGACGATGCATCCCATGGTCAGTACCATGGAGCACGTGCGGCTCCTGCAGGGTCCGGCCTGATCTCACAACTACTATAATACTTCTGTTGAGACCTCTTAACCATCAAACGCACGACACAGGGACAGACCTGCAGTAAGACAGATTTTCTACACAAGACATTTCTTCTACCCCTAGAAGATCTATCACAAAGCGACAAATTTTCCATTTTTTTTTTCAATAAGGAATTAAGCTCCCCACCACTATTATGTATCACAATCTAAACTTTCTTCCCAAGTTGCTGTGGATTTCCTAACACCTCCTGCTTTAACATAGTGCTGGACTGTGTCACTTGGACACCTCCTGGGGGAGATGAAGGTAGGGATGGGGTCTCAGAAGGCTACAGCCCCTTTGCAACGCCTGTCGGCAAAGCAGCCCTGAGATCTGAACCACTTCACGGACGCCTATGACCTTGCCAGGTACCACAGCCCATGCTTAGCAACGGGGCAAATCCCACAGCTTGGTGGGGACTGAAAAGCAGACGTAGGGGTCACCAAGCTGGTTGGTGGTTTCTCGCTACTGAGCAGTTTACAAAGGACTTCGCTAAGTCACAGCAGCTGCAATTCCGACGCTGTTCACAGGGTGTTTCTGAAACAAAGTGTTGGCAGGCACCAAACCAATTCTGTTTACTTTAAAAATTACTTAGGGAAGATTCGTTGTGGTGTTGTTTTTAACATAAACAACTTCACAGCTTGATTGTAAACATACTGAGAATGAGATTTAGTTTAAGTGAAACTTAACTAAAATCAGGTTACAAAAAAATGTTTGTGTTGCCCACAGCCATTCAAAAACATAATATCCAGGGTTTAGGAAGAAAAATCTTGGAAAACACCACCAATTACACAGTGATGATGGGAAGAGCAATACGGTCCCCTTTAAGCTAAGCACACTCCGCAGTTAATGCCATCAGGCAGCGTCTCATGGTGCCCAGGGCAGCCCCCAGCGACTCCATTTTCACCAACATTGCCAGTGTTTCTCTACATCGCTGCATTGCCACGCAGAGCCCTCTGGATTTCTGCAGAATTAAGGGATGTAGGAGCTTGAAGGTTCGATGTCTTGACGAAAAGCTGTACTTTCCTCTCCCACCACAGTACTGAGTATCTGTATATATAGATTCCCTTCGTACTTCATTCCTGCTGACATTGCCAATACTTGTATTTTCATTAATGCTCCACAGATTATTTGACTTTGTTCTTTCCAAAATATTAAACCCCAGAATTCAACGCTAAGTTTAATTTCCACTAAGTCAGCTGCAGCCTGCTGCTAAAAGCACTTTGTTTACTTAACAAGCCTGTAAATCAACCAGCTTTGTCACTTAGGATCCTCTATAAAACATCCAGTTTCTGGTTGCAATTAAAGTTTGGCATGTCACGTTCAATCAGTAAAAACTCGCACAGATCCCAACCCAGATGAAACACCTGATTAAGGTTCTCTTCAGCTATTCTGTGCAGAGTGGTTAATGCACCAGACGGGGAACTGCAAATGCTGTATTTCCCAGCTGGGTGGGACTTTGTGCTGTGAGCCCACCTTGGGCAAGGCCGTGCGGTGCGACACCCAGCCCCCCAAACACGCAGCGCTGTGGGGGGACCACGGGGGGACCACGGGGGTACCACAGGGGCCTCCCTGCTCAGCCCCTCACTTGCCCCACAGCCCAAGCTCTTGCCTTCCCTTGGGCATTCCTGTAAATCCCACATTTAATCTAGAGCTCCAAGACCTCCAGCTGGAAGGTGCATGGCCGCACCACCTCCCCATGCCCAGCACCCACCTCACCTGCGGTTCTGGGTCATGGAATGAGGAACCTCTGAGCACACCAGGCAGCTCCACCTGCACTTCAAATATCTATCAGCAGCACTACATTTCATCTGAACTTTGAGAAATCAGGTCCCTCTGTGCTTTAAATAGGGAGCCCAAATTCATTGGAAACATGTGACCCGGATCCCTTTAGTGTCTCGGTGCCTGAGCTGTGACAGGGGAAGCAGGAGCTGCTCTCACCTCCTCTGGGTCTTCTAGAAACAAATTCATTAAAAGTTTGTGGAAATACAGAAGAGAAATTACTCATCTTTAGCATAAGGTTTGAATACTGTGCCATTAATAAGACCAATGGCTACACTTTTAACAACAACAAGATGACAAAATGCTGAACGAGTAGTACTAAGCAAGTACCATCCATTCCGCTTCCAGAATAAGGATGAAGTTGTGGAGGAAAAATATTAAGTAGCCAAATAATTAGAGGCAACGTCTTACTGCACACAGAAGGGAAACAAATCAAGACCACATCCATCGGAAATCTTAATTCTTGATTTCCTTTATTTCAAAACCCTAGCTTTGCAATAATGGTATTTAAAAATGCAAATATAATTATTATACATAGAATTCCCACAATTGCTGCAAGCAGCACCTATTCCAACGTGCATGAAATAGCGTAGTACATCTGTCAAAAATGATGTCTACGAGACTGGAATGGTAGCATCTCACTCATGAGGACTCACTGGTGATTTTAAGAGTGCAAATTAGCTGCTTCACACAGACAACAATACAGCTCAGAGTTATGTTTCTGGGAATCCAAGGATGATTAAGACTTGAATATATGAAAACAGGAAAAACATGCTTCCAAGTATCTTATACTTAAAACAATTGCATTCACACAGATAATCCTAATTACATTTATATACAAGAAATTTTCATTTCATTAAAGTATCTAATTTACAGAGATGTTTTCAAAGTGAAAACCCTGCTTCTGAAAATAACCGTGTTATTTCTAATCCCATAGATTCAAACGGTCTTTGGATCTGACCTCATTATACCAGAATAATAATTACAAATGCAAAAGTCAATCTTCCTCCTCTCTTACTTGTTCTTCCTTTGCGTTTGATTAGACTTTAGGTACCAGCCCACTGCTTAAGGGCTTACAAACACTCCTGAGAAACATTTAAAACCTAGAAATATTTCAGATACTTAATGCCTAGAAAATGCACGAGCACTAGGTTCAATATTACCGGGCTGTGTAGTATACTCCTAACAATCAAAGCTCTTTACCTCTTAAGTAAGTGTAGGAGTGCACCCCACTTTAGCAAGTCTGTATCAATAAATACTTCTTGATTTCAGTCAAGTTGCAAAGGAAAAATTATATTTTTTCCAGTCAGGAAGCTGGAACTCACCAGCACCGTGCTTCCTACCAGGTGGACCCCTCTCCCCAGCCAACAACACTTCGTGAAAGGCAGAACAGCCACGTCTCAGTCACTGGGCTGTGGTTGATACCTCAGGATGAAGGACAATGTCTTGTTAACTCCAACAAGGTAAAAAGCACAACGGCAGGAGGTCAGTCCTCCTCTCCACAGAGCACTGGAATGTGCCAGCCTTGAACTATACTCAGCTTACTTGTTAGCACTAAAGACAGGAATTATGCTGCAAATCGCATATCATTAAATAAAAACGCCCTCTGTTCTCATTGCAGATGCTTCATGAAACCTTTGAAACCTATTATTTTGGAACCAACTAGGAAGGGACAAGAAAGCCAAGTCCTGAATCTCTCTGCGTGCTGCCACGTGGTGAAGCTTTAGGACTGCGCTTGCCTTGTTCACAGATGAGCTTCATGCTCTGGCGAGGTTCATTAAGACCAAGAGGATTCATTTGATTTCACATTTAGGGTCTATTTACTTTTGTTTATATCGAAATAAATCCAGAATAGCTTTACTCTGGATCTAAACTAACCAGGAGCCTGGTCCATCTCTTACACAAGTTCATCAGAGCTTATCCACTGGCTGGCTATAAATATTTGTGAGGACCTAAAGAAAAATCTCCATAAAGCAATTGTATCTGCTGATAAATCCTATAATAATACAGGACAGGTTTAAAAGATGCAGTCATGAACCCTTACAGGTCAATAGGAAAACTTCTGCTGACTTCAGTTAATCAGAATTTCACCTTATACAGAGATGATTTCTCAGGACTAGAATTGTAAGTCACGCATATTATTCCTTTTTACAGTGCTGCCAAACTGTGGCCACCTAACAAATATACCAAATGTGACCCAAAAAAATGCAGTCATAAATTCAAGAGTTTATAGGAAGTTTGGAAATTTAGGAAAAAGAAAAAGAGGAGTAATTTTAGATGACAGGTTTAAAAGTCTCTGATAAGCTGCCCTGACTTTAATAGCATATTGATCAAAGAGTTCAGGTAGGAGGCTGTGACACTACTTCTATGAGAGGTCTTAAATTCAAAACCAGCCTGACAATACTTTCCTATGACGTCTACAAAAAGGTTTGGTAATGTTTTAGAAAAAGCTAATACTGACGTTAGTCCACTGGGCTGAAAGAACAAATAACGTGTTCATATTAATGCATAAGCAAAAAGATACATGTATGTTAATACCACCCCATGAGCACACATTATAAATATTTGCAGAGACTAAAATACACTTAGCTGTCACTTTTTGTTCTATTGCTGATTTGATTTTAGTCAGTTTTAGATTTCCTTTGCTTTATTATTTACTGGCTAACATGGCTGCTGATCACGCTCCATTGGAACGATACCGTACGCTACATCCATCACTCTAATTATATTTTCGAATTATCCCAAAGAAAATTTATGCATTCTGTCACTTTGAGGAGCAGCTTTAGGAGCTAAAAGGTAGATTTGCGTTATCTGCAACAACTTCCGAAGGACTCCCTCCTCAGAGGGGTATGGTGAGCGCGAGAGGGCGGGAAGCACAGCGCTGGGACACGGGCACCGCGCGTTGGCTCAGGCAGCTCCACTGCAGCACCCGCCAGGCAGGGTAACACCCTCGTCTTTGGCAAGTCAGCACGGGAAGATGACGAGTTCTATACAAGGACGAAGTATTTGCATCGTTACTTTTGCAAGGGTGAAAAGGTTAGAATTTGCTCTCATAAATGAATCATGAGCTAGTAGATTTCCTTTAATAATTCAATGCTCTTTCTGTAGCAAAGGAAGCAACGTTTTCCGGTCCCTTGGCTGTGGAGCGTGCCAACAAGCACATGAATGTAGCAACCCCACCAGCCCCACGTGCTGCACTTGGTGCTTCCAAGCGCAATCAGGGGGGTGCCGTGCGGGTCTGTCCTTCTCCTCATCCTCAGCAGAGCTGTTCCAGCCCGGCTGGCAACACTCGAGCTGCTGCACCACCTCACACACGTGCCATTTGTGCCACGCAGATCTGGAAGCAACCTCAGTCCCACCAGAGTCTTATGCCACTTCATTAAGCAGTGCCATGGCAAAAACTGCTTCCAAATGTATGTGTACACTCCCTCAAACCTGCTATCATCCGTACTACTATCTCATGTGCTATAGGGTACATTATTCTTCAGCAAGGAATTTCTAGAGGGCAGTTAGTTACTTGGCAACAAAATTATTGAATACTGCAGAAAAATCAGGGCTTATGAGATAAAAAGAAAAAAAGCCCATCAAACAAGCCAACCCCCCCTTAACCCAAATCAAAAGAATACATATGTCTGTGCCTCCAAAAGCTGGTTAGAAAACACAAGTGAAACGTTCTGTCAGCAGAACACGTTTGGTGGTGATGGTTTGATTTTATGCAAGTTTCGAACGATCACAGTTTGTTCAAAAACTTCCCTGGCTTCCTTCCCTGACACCTGCCTACCTCCTCGACAGCTCCTCATGGGCCGCTGGCTTGCTCAACGCTTCCAGGTCTGTGTGGGCTTGCAGATAAAGCTGCTTTTAGGACTTACAGTTTCAAGAATATACAGTTCCAGAATAGCTTCCCCATGGGAACAGCTCTGAAGCAAGGCTCCGCTGGCTGATTAGCATTTCAAAATTTCGGAAAGCGCTCCTTGCAGGAACACCACCAGATCCTGAGGTGGCAGAGCAGCCTGCCAGGCGGTGTGCATCTCCTCCGACAGCATCACCTGCCTGACGTGCGGCTTTGCTTTGGTCCTGTTCCTTTTTCAGCCTGACTGTCCGTGCCCTATGCAGTCAGGGATACCAGCAGAATTCGGGTGCACATCTCAGAAGCTCGGATGCATTTTTAAGGTACAGGTGTGGCCAGAATCGGACCTTGTCGTGAGCGAGGCATGCAAAATACCTTGAGAACGGGCAACACGATGAGCACACCTTGCCTTCCCCTTTGCTGAGTTACTG
The DNA here is from genome assembly GCA_013399365.1 of Pampusana beccarii. Lineage (NCBI taxonomy): Eukaryota > Metazoa > Chordata > Aves > Columbiformes > Columbidae > Pampusana > Pampusana beccarii. The sequence goes on from VWYH01009425.1 coordinate 268,766, forward strand.
TCACAAGAGTATTAGCCATTCTTCCAGGCACTAAAAGCACGAGTATTTTGCCTGCACAACTAATGCCTGAGGACGGGCAGGCTCCTTTGTGGTCTCCTCCATCCTTACACAACAGCAGAGAAACACAGGGCTGTCCAACACAAGGGATTTAATAGCAAGACAAAGCAAAATGGCAAAGGAAAAGGGGCAGTTTTATGTTCTTCAATTGCTGCAGGAGGAAAACGGATGAAATTGGGAATCTTTCCTTTAAGATAATGAATGCATTTAAACTAGCCCGTTCAAAAAAATCTGATTAAATCACTTATTCATTAAGAACAACGAAAAAAAAGGTACAGGGGAAGGAGCAAATTATACGGTAACTTAAACAGTTCTGATGGGCTGGGGAAGGGGACAGGAAACACACAGCAGCTTGACATGTCTACTAGTCTGCTTGGGTAGTGCACCAACAGCATCATTAATGCCATGCTCTCGTCTCTGATAACACACGCTGTACTCCACTGTTGCTACCAGGCGCTACGTGTTCTTACCACTGATAAACTGAACTCCCTGGTGCTTATCTGCAAATTTTCTTTGGATATTGTTAATAGTTTCTCTCCTGGACACTTTCTGGGCAATAGGATTAGCCCTGCAAGCACAGGGGAGCCTTTCATAAGAGGAATGTAATTAAGAATACTTTTTTTTAAGTTTACACATTGGATTTTGAGCTGGGGTAAACTCTTACATCTTTATTAGCTTCTGCTGAGCTTCAATGTTTACACAAGCTGGTGGCATTATAATTTCAAACACTTCTTCAGTCATTTCTACTTATGGCAAAAGCCTGCAGGAAAGCATGCTGGAGATGGAGCACGCCATCAGAAAAGGCAGATTCCTTGCATACAGATGAGTTTTCATCGCACAAAAATTTTAAGGGATGCAAAAATTGGAAGCACGACCCTTCAACGCAGTAGGGCAGGTGCCTATTGTAAGGTTTTACTTCAAGGAAGCAAATCTGACTTTAAAGAAGCTGATGAAAAAAAACCCCAAATTTGAGAGAATAATATTTAAGGAAAAAGAAATTATTCCTGTTCTCCTGGATATGCCTCCTGCAGAAGTCAGGCTAGGTCCACCAATTCACTTCCTACAGGATCCAAATCCTGGACATCACCCTAAATCTTAAGACAATAAAGTCTTCCCACGTTTGGTGGTTTGCAGTAATCCCATAACCTTTGTAGTCAAGATGACAGCCAACATCTTTCCTCAACCAATAACCACACTTCAGGTGCCAAACATGGTGCCTACGTTTACCTCTCATCTTTATGGAGGGAAAAGACGTACTTCTTTGTCTGTCATAGAACCTGAACAAGGATAAGATAGAGAGAACCAATCTTCCAGGGTTAATCATCCAGGACTGCACCCGACAAGATCCTGGAGACACCCAGGGCTGCATTTTGGCAGAGAAGGACACGTTCAGCCATGCCGGACTGCAACGAAGCACAAGTCGAGGCAGTTCGGGTTGCTAAGGCATCCTTGCCGGTTGCTATGGCATGCGTACTGTTACGAATGTTCGGTTCTGGTTTATTATTTTTCAAAGGATTGGCTTATTTATGTAACAAAAACAAATCTATCAGGCACTAGAAATAAGCTGCACTTTCTCCTCCAGCTCCCCCTCCTCTTTTCTGAGATGGATGACATTTATCTTTGTTGTCCAGTCTTGGACTGTCCCACACTTCCCTTCTTTCATGTTTTTGTGTTTCTGCAGAGAAGGGGATTTAAAATGGTTGAGAGTTGCCCGTGCAGTAACCCATTTGTATTTGTTAAACTCATCACTTCTGTACAGCAAATAGAGTCCTCTTGAGATATGCAACTGTTTCCTATAAAAAGCAAATGCTTTAAAAAGTGTAAAATTACATACGATCAGTGCAGCTTTGCTCATAGGTATTTTCAATAAAATGATCATACAGACCACAAAACAGATTTTATGGATTTCCCTGGGGTGGCATCGAACCCCGTTCGAATGCAAGTGGGCTGCCTCCTGCTAAAAGCTGTAATTTTTCTGAAGCACAAACCCATTCTGAAAAGCAATGGCCTCATGCAGCTCCTTGTTTACTGTGTCTCATTATTTCCATATTAAAATGGCTCAGTTTGGAAGCAAAATTATTACCTTTTTAAAAAAAACCAACAAACCTAAGACCCATGTAAACTCAGCCAAACCCATGGCACTCAAGCCTGGGCTCCTGCATGCAAATACGCTACACAGGTCCTCAGTTTATCTGTGCACCTCCAACCTGCCTCCGATTTGCCCAGATCTGTACCGCTTCTCTCTCTGACGGCTGGTACAGCCTCGGCTGGCAGCAGCAGGTAGACACTGCTGCAGGTAAGGCTCAGAAAGGAATCCAGAAGCTCAGCTGTTTGGATGAAACAAAACAGGACTAAAACAAATTAAAAGATCCAGCCAAATGAGCACCCACCAAAACAACATTCCAACCCCACGAAACGGGCCGTGCTGATGCACCAGCCCTCCTCTGCTGATTTGCAAAAACAAAAAACAATCCCAAAGCAAACAATTCTGCTGTGAACAGCTGTTTCATACCTAGCTCCCATTTTTATTCTTTCCGATGCCCTACACATCCCTCCACCGCAGCAGCTCCAGCTCCCCATTGCCCCAGGACGTGAACCCCAAGTTTCCATCAGCACAAGGCAGCGTGGGGAACGCTGAGCCTGTCCTGCCATCGCTGCCTCTGCGGGGCTCTGCCTGGAGCTCCTCTCCTTTACCCAGCCGCTGATTTCTATGAAGTTTATGAGAATAAAATCCCCTGGGAAGCCCCTACTTCTCTGTCAGCCACCGCTGAGTTGGCTGGTGGCTACAGGCCAGCCTTGTGGGGAGGGGAGGACAAGTGAGGTGGGTCGGCCACAAGCCACGTCCTTGTGAAAGCCTCGACCCTTCTGCTCCTCAACCAGGCAGCACACAGGCAGCGACCAGAGCTGCCTGGCACCTCCCTGCACCCTGACGGACCACACTGCACATCCCCTGCTCACCAGGTTGTGCTCAAGGACCTTGAGCATGGACCAAAATCCCTCACACTCCGCCTGCCCCAATCCCTCGCTGCCGCTTCAGCAAGCGAGGTCGTACAACACGAGATTTTAAAATATAAACAAGATCACCAAAATTACTGGAAGCTATCAACACCAATATGAAACTTCACACAAGACAGAAAGCCTAATTATAGTTTCTGAACCTATGAAGTCATCTAATACACATATGTTCCTTTGCACTGCAAGGAGGAAAAAAGGAGACATGCTGTACTTATTACCATCCTCATAAGGAGGAGAGAAAACGAGTCTTCGGAAGCTTTTGAAACTCATAATTTAGAAAAATCTGCATTAAACCAGAAAATCAGCTCTACTTTAGTTTTTTTTTTTTAAAAAAGGGCAGTACAAAATCATAAGCACTTTGGATTTAATTATAAAAGCAGTAATATTTGTCCATTACACAGTGTCATGCAGCATTGTGAGCCTTTGTAATTTTTGTTTTTATTGATTTTCTGGATCAAAGTGACTTAACAGGCATCTGAAAAATACTTGATATTTTTCCTAAATGCCAAAACTGAGGAGTCTACTTCAGGCGAGGAAGACGGCACACTTACTGGCTCACGTGTCATCAAAACATGACAATTCAAGAACAAAGTCAGGCTCTCTCTTTCTCTTCTAGCACTGTACAGCCTGTGCAAAATCAACAGCAGCAAAAGGGACAAACAACCTAGCAATCTTCATTTATAAGTGAAGGATGTGGCTGCAACCCTAAATGCTTACTAGGGGGAAAATACTGAGAAAAGAAACACCATTTTTACATAAATGCACTCTCTAACACATCCTGGATAGCGCAGAGTCTATTGATAACAATATTGCATTCAAACAACTATAAGGGAAGGATTTTAAAATATTTAAATCCTATTTGGCTACAAATTAAATTTTACATTATTTTGCAGTTCTGTGATATAAAGCCCTCCTATTTGCTTGAGACAAGACTCGAGAAAGCTTTAGACAGAGAAGATTTTCTTAAATTAGCTTGAAAATTCAGTTTCCAGGGCAACATACGTGGGTCTTCATACATCAACATTTCTTTGCACCATTTTTAAAAACGTGGTTGCTTGCTAGAATGCCATAAAATACTTTTTAAACACAGTAAACTATTTTGATCACCTTGATCCTTTTTTTTCCTGGCCTTTGAAGAAAGCTCACTGTCCTTTCTTTTCAGAAGAATCATATCAATAAAACTGTCAAGTTGTTTTACTTCAGTGAGGTTTTATCCCAGAAATGCCTGCAGTGACACCCATGCGTGTAATACATTTCTGCCAGCACCTGAATGTTTATGTAACATTTCAGTACGCATCCCTTATTCATCATCCCTTTTCTTAGTTTTTTTTAAGTTTGCAAGTAGGAGACATGACTTGGGGTCTGCGGCACACCGGGAGTCTGCTGGCTCATATGTACAATTAACCCGACTGCCTGTTTCACGGCAGCAGTGGGAAATTTGCTGATCACCCTTGCACATTGAGACCCTCTGTGAGTTTCTCACAGCTACCAATACACGCAAGTGTCATAAAAGAAATAAAGCTAACCACGCTATTTTCTCCTCCATTCTGAAAGCTGGGGGAGGGAGAAGGAACCACCAGCCCTTAATGAGAATGACCATTTCCCCTCCACGAGCGCTCGAGAAGTGCTCAGCATCCCTGCAGTGACACTACTGGAACAGGTACCCAAAACCAGCAGCAGAGTGGACATGTCTCCTCCTTCCATTTCAAGAGGGCTCAGGTCGGAGCCTTGCCACGCGGCGTCACGCTGGGGCAGGCAGCGTGTGAAATAGTTACAACATTCGGAGTGCCTCAGGAAAAGAAGGGGGAACGAGTGTTACCTGCACATTTTACTCCCTGAGCGATGAGGCCCCACATGAAGTTGGCGCAGTATTCACACCAGTGCGGGCCCCTGAACGTGTGCACCTGGAAGACAGCAGCAGAAAGGGAAATTACAGAAAATGACCCAACTATTTCACAGACATCAGTGTCAATGTGTCTAAACAAGGCAGAACTCCTCTTCTTCGAAGGCAACACATGCGGTCGCTGGAAGCTTCCCTGTATCACTGCAGGAGAGGAAGAAAGAAAAGTCAGAACGAGTTAAGTGTCAGGACTCCCGCAGCCCTGTGGGAAGGTGAGCTCTCCATCCCCAGCCGCCTGCAGCAGCAAACCCGGCTCTGTGGGGATCTGCTCCCACCCCACGCGGGGGACGAGTCCCACCTCGGCATCAGAGCAGGGTTTTAGCCACAAGGCGAGGCTTTTGGACAGTGCAAGAGTTCACCCCTCAATTCAAAATGTCTTCTGCTTTGTCCTGCTCTCCACAAGGTACTGTGTGAAACGCATAGGGGGCTGCAAGATCTCGCCTCAGGCGGAGGGAGTCCTGCCAGGCAAAAATACCAGTGCTACACAGAAACACTGCAAATGCACTTAGGGGCTTTCCAGTTCAGAATAACTCCAAAAGGAAATTACTCTCTTCAGACTAATGCTACATATTGAAAATTCAAACCAATCTAGTAAATGGTAACAAGAATCCACTGAACTAGGAAAAAAATTCAAAGCTAAGGAAGAGAAAAACCAACGCTGCTTTCAATCCCAGCTCACATGCTTGTTACAAATCCTGCAGCCACCATTAGCTGCTTCTGATTTTATTCTGATAAAGTTCCCGCTGTAGGAAACCACAGGATTCTTTGCAGAGAAAATCATTACTTCCTTAGTCAGTGTAAAAGGCTTCGAGCCTCTACACAGAATAGACAGGCTGACAAAAAGAATCAGTAACTGGTGATCAGAAAGAAATGAAATTCGTAGTGAAATGCAATAAAAATGCTTTAGGCTTAACTCGCTCGGTTCTCCAGTTACTGAGCGGGCACCAGAGCAGGCAGCAGCCTCACGTGCCCAACATCCACGCAGTTCTGGTCACACATGGCAGAACGTGAGGCGGCCTGACCGAGGCCGTGAGCACCCCCTGCACCGCGGGTCTCACCGCAGCTGCATCCCAGGTGACACTTACCTCGAACAAGTGACGACCCAGAGCAGCACCCAGCACTTCAGATCACGTTTCAGTTTTGGCTACGGGAGGGTCTGCAGCCTCCCGGGCATTTGCTGCCCACAAAGCAGTAGGGAGGTAAATCGCTGCACTAGTCTGGAAAGTTACTCTTGAATTCACCCAGTAATTCGTGCGCGTGTCTGCGCTAAGCTGGGCTTACAATCGCCTCCAGCCCTGCGCTGCTGAGCATCCCAGCAGGAAGGCTAACGGGGGAAGCTCGGGTGCCCCCGCGCTGGCACCGGCTGCCTCCCCTGCCCCTGCAGCTCCAGCCGACTCCACACCGCAGACAACGACAGGGCTGTCAGCAGCTGTGATCTCCATTTCATTTTTTGCCTGCACCGCAGAGAGATTTTTCACACCTTCTTCTCTATTACCCACCTGCACTACCCACATCCCCTTGGCTTTCTTCCTCAGCTTTGGTGTTGTTTTTTTTTTTTTCCAGATCTTTGGCAGCTTTCCCTACCCAGAATAAGCACATTTTAATATCCTCAAGCAAAATGATGTGCTTTAATGCCTGCAGGACTAGCAGAACCTTCTTGAGGAAAAAACAAACCCTAAAAACAATAAACCAAGCTTCCTTTCTGTCACTTTTTTTTTTCTGTCAAAGAAATATTCCTCAAAAAACCCAGTTATTTAAAATATCTCTGAAAATTCCTGTTGAAGAAAATGGAAACAAAAATGACAGTTCAAAAGTGTGAGCAAAAAATAATCTTTTTCAGAATCCTTTTCAGTTTTCTAAAGGTTTTTTTTGGTATTTCTTATTGTAAAAGAGAGCGAATTTTGTCTTGTTCCCTGAAGTGCTGACACTAACTTCTTTCTTTAGGCAGAACAAAAACAAATTCTGACACTGTAATATTTCTTGCTAAATAAGAAGAATGATACTATCCTGTGCTTCTCCACTCATTGATTTCAACCCATCAAATTCTCTGAATGTGCCATTTGCTGAAGCATTTCTAATCCTTTTCCTGGGTGCTGGGGTCCTACCCTGGCCTGCCCAGCACTGTCTCCAGGGCTGATACCAAACCCCGGGTGCCCCATCTCTAACTAGCTGTTGCTTTAGCAGCGAACATCCCTCCTGCTTGGCATCTTGCCCCCACCATGGTTTCCACCCTAGGAACTCTTCCATGGGGTGCACCACATCCCAAATCTGCCACTCCAACCTTTTGCCTCCCTTCATTTTTATTTTATTATGATTGGGTTTTTTTTAATGAGCTCTGTTTCTCTTATGTTTCTAATAACAATTAGATTAGACTTAACCTAGATTAATCAGATACCTTTCTACTACAGCCAGGTTCCCCTGACATCACCCTGGCTCTCAGCTCACCCCTCAGAGAAGTCTACCTGACTCATCAACTTGAAAATGACAAGGACAAAACAGACTTTTGCTCTTCCCTACCAACACTGCACGTGTCCGTCACCCTTCACAAGATCAAGATTGACTTTGTCCTTCAGGATCACTGGCTCAGCACCATTAGCACCGCTCTCTCGTCCCGTGCATCCAGGCTTCATCCAAATACTGAAATGCCTTTCCATATCATCAGTTAAGAAATTAACTTATCAGTTAGATTTATCCAGAGCCTGCTCACCTTTACACTGCCCCATCCAAATTACTCTTTCTTATCCATTATTCTGACGGCAAACTCAAAATACATTAATAGCTGAGTGTAGGTTTTTCGACATTCCGTAATGCTCTACCGTGCTTCGTCCTTTATCGGACGTGGCTTAGGGATGTTCTCGGGCTATATTAATTAGGAGGCCCAGAGGCCACCATGTCCTCCCGTCCCCGGTGCACACAACCCCGCGGGAGCAGCTCGGAAGCCTCTTTTGGGGTTTCTAAGCGGTGCAGTCCGTTCCCAGAGCTCAGCGGTGCCAGAGCACTAATCCCCTCATACCAGGGAGCAGAACTGGACACCTGACCCTGCGCTGGTCTGAATAGGCACCATCTCTGGAAACGAAATCAGACACAGTAAGCGAGGCCAGAAAACAGCGAAAAATTTGTCTTCTGAGGTCCGAACAGCCTCTAATCCTGTTTCATCCTGCAGAGGGGGACCTGACAGCATGCTAAAAAGAAACACGTTTGCATCCCCTTGCTAGTTCAAGAGCCAGCACCTGCAAACAATACTGCATTTATTACATGACACTGTTTAACACAACATTCTGATATTTATTTTTAATTCCCCATTCTAAAAACCTGCCAAGCGACTTGCTTGTTTTCAAAACTAAAGCATGCTTTCCAGAAAAATTTCTGAAAACACACCCAGCAGAATCCCAGAGATCCTGACTTAAATTACAAGGGGTTTCTTTCCCCTTATAAAAAGAGCATCTGCCATATGCAGATTTTATTGTCTTATAAAACGTGAGAGAGTAGGCTTGCCAACTGTGGCTTTATCTCTCCCAACCCTTCCATTCTCACTCCCGCCCCAAAAATCTTTTTTTTTGTCTCTTTCCATAAGGCTTCAACTGCCAGTGATTTTTTAAGCATGTGGAAAATAGGTGAGCAGGAGAGTAAGATAAACTGTTTTAATCTTAATTTGTAAAATTCAATATTATAATATGAAATTCAAAAGAAAAATCTAGATAATTGTAAAGAAAAATACTTGCTTCAAACCTAGATAAAATCCTATCACTAAGTGGTCCTGCAAGTCTGAGGGAAGAGGAGAGCCTCATGTTGGGCTTACACTTAGGCATTTCTATTTTGAACTCTCCCACAATATCAGCAAGGTATAATAAACATTTAACTACTGTGATCTTACATAAAAGGAGAGTTTTTTGCTTATGCTTGAAAGCCATTTTCTTTTGCACAGGGAAAAATAGCTTCACTCCCGTGATTAATAAGTGTCCCAGAATGCAATTTATTTTTGTTTTGCTTTTAATGAAAATATTTATTAAAAAAAGAGACAAAGCTTTAGGAGAATCAAATAAAAAATGATCCGGTGGGTCTGACAACAGATTATACCACCAGCTGCGAGCCCCTCAAGCAGATCTCCCACCATTATTTCTCAAGCTCTATAAAGGTCACTGCTCAAGTTAGTTACCCATGTATCTTGTAACTCCACTTATTTTTTATGCTTTTGGTTTTTACAAGGCAGTTGTAGCCTTGATTGCTGTCTAAAAAACAAGAATGAGCCAGCAGATAATTAGTATTCATAACAGGGAGACTCATATCACTTGTCAAGGCAGAGAGGAAGAGGAGGAGGAAATATCAGCAAAGTGCTGTGCAAACATGACGCGAAAGAACACGATGGATCAGCAGAGCTTTAGCAAAGCCACTCCTGGGAAGAAAGCAAGGCTGGATCTGACAAACTATAGAGATGCAAAATCAACACCAAACACTGAAAACAAAAGTCCTTGAGTACAAAAAAGCCTTCCCTGAGGAGAGGCTGCTGCCATGACCTCCCTGAACGCCAGCAGGACCCCTGCTCTGCACCGAGGAGCACAGCTTCTTCCATGGCCCTCCACGCCAGCCTGCTGGTGAGAATAATGGGGTTTGGAAAATCCAGGCACTACTACCTGTGTTGGGATGAAACACATCAACTTGAAAAAGGATGGAAATAATAACTGCTGATCTACCCTCTTGAGCTACCAGTCCCACGCTCTGGGTAGATGCCTTGTTGTTACTTGGGGAGGAGACCAAACTCATCAGGGACTGAACAAACAGCACACATCCAGCATTTGTACCATGCGGTGCTCCAAAGGTGCAGTTCTGCTGGCCATACTGTCTTTCAACTCCCAAGGATGACAGGACACTGCTGATGGAGGCTGTCAGCTCAGTGGGCCTAGCTGATCTGCAATTCCATCAACTCGCTTCTGCTTGCTGGGACTCTACCAAGCTTTTAATTGGGTAAGGGAGACAGCGTAAGTCTCAATTAATACAGTGAACTTGGCCTGTATTATTGATGTCTGTCTGCCCTGTCCCAGCTGATTTTATCAGGCACGGAGCGTGCCCACGCTGGCACCCAACAGGCATGACCTTCTCATCCATCCCTGGTCCAGGCAGAGGTTGCTGGATGTGAAGGGTGCAGAAGAGATGACAGTGAGAAAGCCAATTGACTTAACTCTGAGTTCGGCCAATGCTTCAAATTAATCCTTGCATACATATTGATGATTAGATGGTGCTTCTAAAACAAGGGTCTGATCACTCCCAATATTCCAGCACATGACATTCCTCCTGTGAGCCAAATATTGCTGCTGATGAGTAATCGGAGAAGTGAAGACTGCCATGACAACCCACACGGCAGAGCTGTATCTGCAAGATAATCACACTAACGCAAAGGTGCAACGGAAACGACAGTAACCGAGCCCATTGGAACAGAGGTTCTCCAACACAAGAGCTGACTTCGCCCAGACCAGCTGGGGTGTAAGATGGGGGCCAGTCTGTGAGCAGGCCAGCAGCTCTGGAGAAGAGACGCTGGCGGAACGCTGTGTGGTTCAGAGCAGAGTATAAATAGCATCGCCATCGCCAGTGGGTGCACTGAGACGAACGCTGAGCAGGCAAACCCTCCTCCAGGTCCTCACCCACTCGGAGCCAGAAGCGCTGTCACGTCTTGTTTACTTGCTGGTTTGTGCTGATCGTGTCAGCAGAGATGGGAACAACTGGAAATTGTGGTTAGGTCATGTTCTACGAGAGCTAAAGCAAAAAGAAAATGGAGAGTAGCAGGCTTTTTCACGTGTAAATTCAATGAAAATGGCTGTCTTTCTTTCAGGATGGAATAGCAGGTTTTCTTTAAACTTATATCTAGAAACTGGAACATTATCCATTTTATTCCAAACCCAAGTTATTTAATAGCTGTGTCCATACAAAAAAATGTGAAACTACAAGTGAAAATTTAATAAAAAACTTAGAATTGAAATAGTATATAAATACATAGCATATATGCTATATATGATGATGTAAATATAATCTATGCAATTATATAAATAGACTATAAACCCCTAAGAGATTCCTAAACGCTTTTGCAGTGATGCTAAGGCTAATTTGGAGGACAAGGCGTTGATGATGAGAGAGCACGATAGGCGCTACGTGCTCCCTGAAGCAAACTCCCAGTCTTGCCCAGCAGAGCCGCTTCCCAGCTTCACCACCAGCACGAGCTGCTCCGTTCTTGGGGCTGTGCACATGGGAGACTCACAGGATCCACATCTGGGGACTTATAAAAATACTGGTGCAGTGGGAAGGGATTAGAGATTAGAGCTAAAATAAATTAAGGATTTAGAAAAAAAGGCTTTTTTTTTTTTCCCCCCCAGAGGCAAAGCTTGAATTCAGGAACTAGTACTATGAAACCAGAAAGGGTTAAATAATATTGTGCTCTTTGGAATCTGCTTTGGAAAAGCTCTGGCTTTTCCAAAACAGTAAAAAAGTAGATGTAAATAGCTTAGGAGGCTAAAATCCATCAATTCGTGAAAGCTTTTCTGGCTTGAACTGTCTTATAATACATTGTGAGTTTCAGAAGCAACAACAGAGAGCTGATGAGATCTCAGAAGTTTTGTGAAGTTTTTTTCCAGTTTTGTTCTCCAGATATTTTCCCTGCCTTTAAAAGCTTTTTCCCCCCAAGTACTGGGAGTCTAAAAGAAACATCAAATTTCCTGAGGTTTTTTCATCTGTGAGAAGGCGCAGAGACTCTCCCTGGAAACTGTGCAGGAGGCACCCAAGCTCTCTTTCTGAATATTCATTTGAGCACAGTGACTCACTTAAAGACGCTCCGAAAATATTTTCAGTGCTAGGTCTGTACCTAATAAAATATCAGCATCCTCTTTTCAGCGGTGCCAGACCAATTTACACCGAATCGGCATCTGCCCCAGTTTTCAGGAGATCAGAAATAGAAATGAGTTCATGTTAGAAGTCACAGAAAAATGGTTCTCCTTAATCTAGTAAGACTTTGTTATAGTTTCTGGTCTTTTCTCAGCCCTCGTTCTGCACTTTCCACCTCCCTGTTCCCAGTGTTTAGGCACCGCTTAGCTGAGTGGCTCTTGTTAGAATAATAAGATTTGACATAGAACTGCTATGACTTTTTACACTACCAAAACAACTAGCACAGATGAAATTATACCAGTAAAATCTGGGCCAGGTTATCTTACTTGTTTCAAAGCAGCAGAACAAATCTAACCAGCAGAGTAACTCTTGTTAAAATCAACAGTCTCTCCATTAAAGCGATGCTTGAGTCTGTCTATACTGGCAAAGCCTTTCCAATAGAGACTGGTCCTCACCTGAGCTTTCACTTTTCATGCACATTTAAGGCTATATTCTACCTGTGGAAAAGCACATTGTCTCTGCTCTGGAGCTCCCTGATTGGCCTTTCAAATGGGTCATCCTCAAAGAGAAAGCCAGGATGCTGCTTCAGTCAAGGACGGCGATGAGGAATCTCAACAAACAAGACCCATCAGCATCTCTGGTGACTTGGCTTAAGCAGCTGTGGAAAAACATCGCTCCTCTCTGGAAGAAGTGTTCGCTTGGAAGGGAATTAAGTTCTGAATGTTCACTGACCCAACAAGCAGCCTTGCAACTGTTAATTACAATTAATTGACTGTGCCTGTGCATTAGTAAGACAGTGACTAAGAAACAGCATGACAGTACTAAAAAATGCACAGAAAGACAGCAAAAAAACAGTCTCGTGGAGACATATCTATTTTGTGATAAGTAAGAGAGAAATGAGACAATATCCTAGGGAAAATGATGCATGGAAACACAGATTTCAGTCCAGCTCTGACAGGCACAGACACCTTCTTGCTTCAGTGGAGCACCACAGCACTAATCTTGGCAGAAGAGTGGTTTTACGTCTTTGACTGTCCGCAGCTCCAGAACACCTGCGGAGTGCTCGGCCAGCTCAAGTCATCAGGAGCCAGAGGCGTCCGGAGGAAGACATAACCAGCCAAGGGAGCCACAAATTCCCCAGGGCCTGTGAGTCACAAAAGCTGGAGGGGAGTGAAGACCTTTAAGGTGTTTTGTCTGAGCTTATTCTAAATTTGCTAAGTGACTGGGGAGTGACTAACAAGTTTCACTACCCAGGAGACTTCTTGCTGTTAATATCAAATTTTCCCTTTCCTCTTCCCTTTAAGCTACCATCCCATAACTTCCAGCTAATGCTCCTCTTCCAGGACTGCCCTCCTTGCCATTACCATTTTTCAAGCATATTTCTTCTGTTTTCTCCAACCCCACACAAACAGCAGGCAAAGGAGAGAGGTCAGTGCCCAAGTCCAAAGCATGGCACCAGATGGGAACGAGGTGCAGAAGATGGTCCATGTCAGGTAGGGATGAATTCAAGGCAGAAGGTACCTCATTACATATCTCTCTCTCTCTCTCTCTCTCTCTATATATATATATATACACACTTTTTTTTTGTTTTTTAACAGAAAAAACCTATGAGATGTAGCGGGGAGATGGAGAGATGAGGATATGCAGAGAGGGAAAGTCCGAAGGACTGAGCAAGAGGAATCCTGTGAGTTCAGCACCCCAATAAAAACTGCCTTACCAGAGAGAGAAGATGAGGTAACCTTAAACCCAGCTGAGATTCCCCTGCTATGTAAGTCCTTTGGCCAAAAGCCTGTCTCACACATCCCAACTCAGAGCTCCCTTCTGGTCCTTCTCTCAGTAACCAACCTGGAACGTTTCAATCCACATGGCAGTTTGCCACGGGTCCCTTTTCCCTTCAAATCTGAGATTCCTGCTGTTGCCCAAAGCTCTTCCTTCCCCTGCCTGCCCAGGAGGTGCCCAGGTGCTTCCTCCCCTTCAAATCATTGAGTGGATCAGGTCTCAGCTAGGCAATAAATTGTATTTTAATTCACAGGCTATCACAGTTGCTGCATTTTGGGGACAAGATAAGCAAATATGAGATACATAACGGACGCAAAAAAGCATTCTTATTGGTAGGGTCCAGCTGTAGAATAAATTATTGGGAACAATTAGGTATACATCTACTCTGTCCACTTCCATGAAATGCTACAGAACTTTCCCCTACGATAAAGCTTCTTTTTGTAAGAAAAGAACACCACTGGCTTCAGCTATGCTCCTTGCCAGCACTTCGAAGCACACTCCACAGATCTCTCAGAGCTTCCAAATAGAAGATGCTCTTGTTCATCTACATTGGGTGGAAAACCAAACCTGACATCCATCACATATGTGTCCATATAGATACATGTACCATGGAGCCCAGAGAGATTTCTTCCCCATAATGGGTAGGAAACTGAAAGAGAGGAAAAGCCTTTCTGAGAAAGAAGGTGGGGCTGAGATTTTGAGGATGGTGAAGTGTCTGTCCTGATACTGTCTGATGATTCATTTTACAAGAGATCTCATATATCATGCTGGATTTCAGAAAAGCAGACTATAGAGAGAGAAAGCAAAAGAAATCAAATACGCAAATAGACAGACCCAATCAAGTCACACTCACAGTCCTAGCTCACCTTCAAATCCCATTATTCAATCAGAGCCAAATAAAATGCTGTATCAAACAATGTAGATGTCTTTCAGCTGATATATTTGAATTATAAAAAGTGAGTCTTTTATATTAGATTTGTAGAGGAGAACACAGAAATATTAATTAAAAACTTTTTAAAAATTAGAAAAAGCCCACATACGCTTAAAAAATTAAAATATTTTCAATACCTAGCTCTCATCCTGAGGAAAAAGCATTAAAAACACAGTCAGATCTGACATTTATAAATCATCATCCTTTTCTTTACTCATGGAGATTAATTTCAGAGAATTCAGCCACTCTGTATTTGCATTTGAGATGTGCTCCTGAGCAACCAGACCTCCCCAGTCAGGAGAATATTAGGGAGCTGGAGATCATGACCGGCCAGCTCTGCCCTCAGAGATCCCCACCACCCGGCTGGCCAGCCTGCTCACTTCAGCCAGGAGATAACTCACATTCCAGCAGATTTAAACAAGACAAAAACCTTTCAAAAACCCAGCCATGTCAGCACTCCTAGCAGAACTGTCTTTACATTTTCCTTCTGAACAAACTTTGGAGCAAAACACAGATTAATGGGTTTATTCAGGAGACCTCTTGGTGCTTTAAGAGTTAAAGAAGAGCTTTCGTGTCCACCCCTTCCTTCAGCATCTGCACCCCTGTAAGGACCATCACCACACTGCTCCTCTGCCACTGTTCCTCTACCTGAGCTTTGCTGGAGGCAACAGAGTCTGAGGGTCCAACCTCCACCTGCATCCCCACATCCCCACCGCACGGGGACAGGAGGTGCAGGGGGGACGGAGAACTGAGGTCTCCCAACCTGAGGCCAAGTCCAGCCTGCCCCTGGAGCTGCTGCTGCTCCCTTCTGCCCTTCTCTAAGTCAATGGCAGGAGCTGCTGTGCATCAATGATTCTCCACTTCTCCTCCCTCTGCTGGGATGTTACAGCATTTCCAATACAAAAGGATTTCTGAGACCCTTGCATCTGTGTGACTGGTAATGCGCCCGATCAAAGAAGCAGCTGGGAAAGGGTCAGGGGTCCCTCTCTGTTGCCTCATTCCTGTATAACGAAGAGGAGATTAGCCGCAGAGGTACAAAGCAGCGTGTGTCCTCTTTTTTGCTGGTGGAGCCCCTGGGGACAGCAGTCACTACTGGTTAGCTGAACTATATAAATTTATTTAATTTCTTGGCTGCTTCTTTCTGGTGTTGTTTCAAACATCAACCTCCAAGACTCTGGGACTGACATTTCCTTCCTTCCCACACGGGTGGCACATTTGCTGCTTGGCTGGGAACATGGGAGACTTCTGTAGACATTTGAAATGATGATGTCTATACACGTGAGAAGAAAAATTTGACAGATGCAAGGGATTATAAAAGAGAGAAGTGCATTAAATAATGATGGCCATTCATTTCAGATCCACAATGCAACTATTATGAAGGACTTATAGTTATTTTTTTAAAAAGAGGACAGTGGCCACTTTAAGAGCTTGTGAGAGCCAGCAGCATTTCTTCAGTGGGTAGGTTGGTTGCTGCATCCCCTTTAAGGATTAAGGGGTTTGTTCTACTCTTTAATAGCAAAAATTATCTGTGTGACTCCATTTCACCGACTTGAGAAAAGAGTTACTTCTCAAAGTATATTTTTCTGGCAACTGTATATATAAACGAACTACAGTACGACTATTATAAAGAAAACAATCTGTGTGGAAAGTTTGTGCTACAGCTACGACCTTGGATCAGACACACAGTTTGTTTTTGAAAAGTGACTGGAAAATCCACAGATTCCAAACTTCTCAGATATAGTTACTAGAAAACAAACAAACAAACCCCCCCACACAACAAAAACCAACCAACCAAAAACCCCACAACAAATAAACAAACGCAAACGAATGAAAATCGGGTTATTGGATGTGTTTCAGGTTGTTAAAGGAAAGCAACTGATGAATACAGACATGCGCGAAATTAAATACGTATTATCCTACATACAGTGTAGTACAGGAAAATCACTGTCTTCTGGCATCTGCAATAATTACATTCAAAATCTAAGGAACAAATGAAAGTTGCAAGACATTTCAGATCTCTAGGACAGTTCAGGAGCATGTGAAAACAAGCTCTGAATTTAACTGACAGCCAGCAGGATTATTTTATGCCAAGTGTTCATATTAAACACTTCTTTATATAACACTTTGTACATGGTTTTCAAATTCATGCCTTATTGAAGAACTCAGGTCAAACAAACATCCTGACCATATAAAGTTTCCAATTTCAGTGATTATCTGAACTCAAAAGGTGGTTTAAATGAAATCAGATGAAATCAGACAGGCAAATATAGACGTGTGCACGCATGTGTACTTTCATACATGCACATGCATGTGATGGAAATCGAAATCAAAACTGAAAATAAGAGACAACAGATCATTATATCATCAGATGCCTGTATTATATTTATGATTTCTTCTTCTCCTCCTAAAATAAGTAAAAGCAAAAGCTACATGGGGAAAAAAACTGCACACGTTAAAGATAAAATCTGGGCTTCAGGTACTGTATATTAAGTTTGCACCGTCATCTACAGGAATTCAGTATAACATCAGTTCACTTAGTCCCACAAATAAAGACTGCCTATGGTGCAACGTATTTAACCACCAAAAGCTTAAAATTACTAAATCCTTACCGGACACTTAATACAGACCCTGACACAAAACATACATATGTTGTATTGACACGTGTGGCTTTTGCCAAAGAGCGCCGCTTATTTAAACTAATTAAAAACAATTATTAGAAGCTACATAGGAGACTAGGTAAATTTTATTAAAACACAAGGTAGTTGCTAAAGTCAGCAGCTTCAATAGCCCCACGGTATGTGCCACGCTGCTTTCAACACACTCAATTCATTAACACAGGAGAAAAGCCAGAAAGTAAGGGAAATGCTGACCATCTGCTCAATCCAGATGCAGTAGAACATGCTTCTTATCTCCAAAGCTATTTACCAGCGATAAACTGAGATAAAACCAGTTTAATCCACTAATCACAGATCTAAAAGACTTTTTAGCCACATACCATCATAAGTAAAACTGAAGTACATTCATTTGAACGGAAAGAAAACTTTGCCAGTTCTTCTCACCTTTAGCATCTCCATTGGTATAAAATAATTCTAATTAAAAGAGATAACCTAGATACAGCAAATAATATTGAAACAATACATGCACACAAACAGTCAACAACAAAATCCTCGTTCTACTGATGATACGTTGTAAAGATGTGTAACGGATTTAAGTGGCAATGAGATTTAATTGATGCATTTAAGTGCCCAGAAAGTCAGAGTCTGCATATATAGTATTTCCTTGCAATACTGGGCCCATTTTAAAACCAGAACTACAGCCCCTGTGCCTTAAAAAGAAATAAGTAGCATCATTCCTTACCTTGAAGTTATGAATCTTCTCGTATTTCGGAATATGCTCATTTTCTTTCAGAGTTGCTCTTCGGACAAGCGATGTCAGCTGCGAGTAAGCAAAGAGTTTCAGAGGTTGCCAGATTGTCACCGACGACTTCCGAGCGCCCAGCTTCATCCCCAAGGCTGCCAGCAGCAGGTCTCGCTGCCGGCTCTCCTGCGGCGAGCTGTGCACCGCAGCCCTGCCGGGCCTGTGCCCGTGCCAGGACTCTCGGGAAGGCATAGCCGGGGCTGGCGGGGAGGGGACACAGCCCCCCGGACCGCTCTGCGCGGATCAGACTCGAGGGGAAAAACCCAAAAGGACCATTTCGGGCACCTAAACCGCAGGGAGGGGCGGCGCGGCCATGGCCGGGCAGCTGCTGGCTAACTCAGCGCGGCGGGCTGCGCTCCGGCCGGGGCTGGCGGTGCCAGGGGGTCCCGCAGCCGCTCCCCGCGCCATGCGGGGACACACGCCTCGCGCCCNCCCCCGGAGGCCGCAGCCAATGCAGCCCCGGCGGGGCGGGCAGCGCCGCTCCCCCCGCGGGCCCCGGGAGGGCTGAGGCAGGGCCCCCTACGGAATGGCCCCTCTTCGCCCTCCGGGGGGGCGTCAGGGCACCCTCAGGTGCGTACGGTGAACGGCAGCTCCAGGGGACGTGAGAGCTGCCCCGGCCCCTGGTGGCACAGCTGGGCACCGGGAGGCATGGCAGGGAGCAGTTAATGTGACCCTTGATGCTCATCACTCTTTCCCTAAAATGACATTTCTTCAATGCGTTTGATATAAAAAGAGGCTCGTCAAACTCACATCATAACGGCCTCTGCCGGCAGTGGTGGGAACACAAATGCCACCAGAAGTTGATTGCACCAGTCCTTCCACCAAGGACCTAAACCCCAAATTGCTGTGATGCCTCTCATTAGGGGTTTGTGGACATTAACAGAAGGTGAATTACACAGAGTCTCGAATCAGACTGAACCCTGCTGTTTAGACAGATGACACTGATGATGAAACATGCCCAGGACAATTGGGTCCTCGCTACCCCTCACACAACCCAAGGGAACAGCGCTTCACACCAGCATCATGAAGACATTGCCACGGGACTCAGCAAAGCGTGAGGGGCACTCAAAGGACCAGGGCAGCCCACGTGCACCCACCCGGAGCTGCTCACCTGGGCAGCCCAGCCCCGCGGGCTCCCATCAGCTGCACGCTGACAGCTGGGAGGGGACACTACCATGGCCACTCAACTCCTGCCCTCTTTCTTCTAGCGCTCTCCAAGCACTTGCAAACAGTCTTTGTCAGAGACTGCAAAAATGGACCTTTGGCCTGACTCACTACAGCAGCGATTCACAGCATGGGGCTGACCACCCTCCCCACAGCGAGGGTGCACGAGGAGCTCTCCGGGCACACAGCCTGTCCCTGCGGGCAGCCCCGGCGCAGCCCGCCCGGCCCTCGCCACCGGCTGCAGCTCCACAGCCACTCTCCCTTCTGCAGCAGAGGTATTTTTATCTCTCATGACTCAGTAACAACCAAAGACGAGCACAGTTTGTCGCAGTGTTCTGGGTGGAATTGGTGTGTGTTTTGCAGCTGGATCACAGCGCTACCATTTAGCTCAATCCCGCCAACACAGCTGAGAGTGATGCTCGCCATGAGCCCTCCTCCCTTGCGAGACCACCAGTACCTTCTCTACAGGTTTTTAAAATCTGCTGGGTTTCAGCATAGGATCAGGTCGCAGAGATTAAGGATCAACATACATGCTTCACCAGACATTAATCTGCAATGCAAGTTAATAGCTAATAATCAAAACACTGGCTACAGCTTATACAGGATGAAGCTGTTGGGCATTAGCGGCTCATACAGGGGTCTTGGGAGTATCTGGCTGAGTTCCCAGTTTCAATACAAACAGGAGGCTGGTTGATCCATCCTACTGAGAAATACTTTCCCAATAGCTACTTCAATCTGCCTCTCTTGCTTTTAACTGCTCATTCTGCTGCAGGTGAATAAATGCCCTTCTCACATTTTTCTGCACATCCTTCTAAGTGTAACGCTCCACAGCAACAGGAGATAAAAAAACAAATGAGGTGAGGACTAAGAGATGGCAAAACCTGACCACCTCATCTGTGTGAAGCGCGAGAACAGCGGGCACTCAGGGGCGGAGGAAGCAAACAGGCTTTCAAACTCATTCTCTTCTTCCTTTCTAGTAAATCTACTTAAGAGGTTCATTCCCAAGGACTACATAAGGTAAAAGTCCTCATGGAAGAAGGTGCACCTAAACCTGCCACTGAGGAGTCGTCCTCTCCAAACAGCTTTGAGTGACAAGCTCAGGAAGCAAATTGTGGAGTTCTGGAAACATTTTTGTTACATGCTTCCTTGGAAACCAAAATTCCTCTTATTTTTTAAAGCGAAAAATAAATCACCAAAACTTCATATTAGGAAATAAACTCTTTGAAAACTGATTTTTTTGGAAATAACCTGGCATTTATTATCAGAACCAACCCTTATTACGCTGTATAATTCCACTTAAGAAGCAAGGTAAAGCATTGTGATTTTTCCTTTCAATCATTGGTAGAGTGCATATTTGTCTTTTGACATACTTATTCCTTAATTGTCAGTTTCCTTTTTCCTGATTCTGAAGAACTGATTTATTTTCAATTGCACTTTAGAGTCACATTAGTAGAAACTGATCTCTGGATCCTGGAAAATTAAATCTTAAGAATGCCAATAAAAAGGTAAGCAAAACTACCCAACAGGGAAAGGTCCTACCTCATGGCTGTAATTACGAAAACACATTATAATCTGGAAAACAATTATAAGATTATGAATCTTAATTCTAACATTACTTCGTGTTACAGTAATCTAACTCGGATCGCTTATTGGTTTTACATAAATCAGCTTTCCATTGTTTAGCGCAAAGCACTTTCTGCTGTTTACAAATATAGGAATACTGGGCTCATCCACACTCGCAACCCTTCACGTGTGCTATATGCACTACAGCTGTGCACACCAGAAGCCTAGATTGGACGAAAGCTAAAGCCATAGAGCTAGCAACTGAAAAATTACAAAAAAAATGTATGTAAGAAATAGATAACAGATACATTTCCCCAACATAAAGTAGTGTTGTAATTAAAAGTCATACAACTGCTATCAGATGACACAATTCTATAATTTTGCTATCGCCTAATTTAGGGAGTTTGGCCTTGCAAGTGCTCTTCTTAACCCAGCCCACCTCCTTCCTTTTGTAAACCAGAATGAAGAACGAAATTTCTGTTGTACACACCTTCCTGCCCACAGTTCGGGTCATCAGGTAGGTCCAGATCTTTAGCTTATCAGCAGGTGAGATAACGAAGCAAGAGAAAGGAACGCACTCAGGTAGCCACAGTCATAGCAGAGGTGAGTCACCGTCCCTGCGAGCAAACACATGAAGCCACAGACCCAGGGGTTCAGCTCAAACCCTGCAGGCAGCTGTTCTCTCCTGACAGGTGCTCTGTGCTGTCTCCATTCCCAACCTGCAAGCCTGCCGGTTCTGCTTTTCTTCGTACACCCTTAGCCGCCCTTGATCCAACGCCTGCTCTCCACCAGTGGCTCCTGCACTCCCACAGCCTCTTTTTGCCCAACAGCTGTCTATAACTTGCTCTGCCTGAAGTCTCCCGTAACAGGGACAATTATTAGATACTACCAGCTACATACTGGATGAAAGAGAGGCAGAAACCTGAGGAGGAAAGTCTTCTCCCTTCCATTTTCTAAGTCTTTATTTTATTTTTTTATTCATTGTTTGTAACAGACATTTGCAATCATTGCATGTGTAGGGAGCCACGTGCCATGCAGATTCCAGGAGGAAGAAAACGGCAGGGCTGTCTTATTAAAATTTTATTTAAGGACTTGATTTCACAGGATTGAGGTGAACTGAAAACGGAACGACGGGGAGCAATAGCTGAGCAACCTCTCAGCAGAGCACGCAGCCAGAGCAGCCTCTGGCACAGTACATTTTAATGACTAAAATGAGCACTGAAATACCAAAACCAGCAACATGACAACCTTTAAACCAAGACATCTGTTTAGAGGTTCTACATTGTACATATGGACTAAAGGAAAAAAAAACCAAAAACCCAAACCACAAACAGGAGGGGAAAAAAAAAAAAAAGACTGTAACCTGCTATTTCAAATGTTCTCATTTGTTCCAAAACCAAACCTCATCCATAAGGGTGGTTCAGCCTAAGTCCTACCGGGACTCTGCTTTTCTTACATCCCCCTGAAGAAGTCCTCCAGGGCCCAGGGGAAGCAGCTGTTTTCTTGAGCACTATTTGCTCTCGGTGTTAGCTGGATAAGGTATGCATATTTGCTGATACTGATCTCACAATCAGTAAGTCTTATTATGAAGACTTTACAGAATTGATTTTGAAGTCATCCTTGGCTTGCAGTAAATTCCAATTAGTCACCCTCTGAAGGACACATTATTTAAGTTTAACCCAGTCACACAATTCAGAAAGATAATTTGTCCGATGTTGACTAAGAAGGCAAATTGATGCATTTCCTATTTGTCGAGTAATAAACCAAAATAATTTCAGAAAAAAACCCTATCAAAACAGAAAATTCAAGAGTCGTGTTAAGCTCACCAGTCCTAAAATGCCCAGATTAGACTTGATCGGGCCTCCTGAAGGCCATGTGCATTTCCAGCACAATGAAGTGTTCAGTTTCATGACCACCTGGCTCCTCTCTCAAACATAGCATCGTGTTTTCTTCAGTCTCAGGAATGAACTGCAGGCTTTTCATTCTCATATGGTATTTTCATGTTGTTATGACTAAATATGCCTTTATTGTTTCAGACTTCATATACAATATGATCCCTTCCCTCTAAAGAATTTATAATAATAGTAGTAACCAGCAGTTATATTGCATGCATTTTTTTTTAAATCAAAGATGATGCCCTATCGTACATATCTGAAGAAACAAGATATTTGGATTGCTATGTGGTTAGCCGCTGTATATTTTGTTGGGTTCTGTTTCACTGTATAGCTAACGTAGCCAGATGTATATGCTCTGAAAAATCCTTCCTTGTTTGAACATTTCATGAGCATATCTTACGGGCTCAGTACATGATTTTCAAAAGCTAATCAGTCAGACTGTGAAACTGAGCCAAATTTCCTCAGTGCAGTTCTCGGTGGAAGATTGTTCCATGCTAAATATAATTTTCCTAGTCATATCTTTCACAGAATTGCTCCCGGGACAAAGGGGAGACCCAAATTTTACTTTTTATTTAAAATTGACCATAAGCTGTTTTCATTTTCTTCACCTGTAGACATGCTGGTGCCAGGCATAGCCTCTGTCTACAGATCTGTGGTGTGAGCAGAGGGTAGGAACGCTGATCAAAAAGTTCAGCCTGAAAGCTGACATTTCAGAAACTGGATGGGAAGGACCATCACGCAGCCTCAACCACCAGGGTAAGACTTGTCCTGCTGCCACCCCAACACAGCCACATTTACCTGGCACAGGGACAGCATCAGGCTCACACAGTCCCCAGTGTGCACCGGGATCCACAGGCAACACACAACCCCGCTTTGAGTCCGCAGTTACCCACAGGGGAGTTGGGGTTGAAGACACAGTTGAATGATGAAAACTTTCTGCTGAGAAAAGTTCTATTTTTAACAACAAAATTTTCCAAATGGACTGGCTTCTAACTAAATCAGACCTTCCCAGCCCACTCCCCCAGTGAAATACTTACTGAAACAGCTAAATAGATGGCTATTTATATTTTTGAATTTTTATTTCTGATAAAGGTGTATGTGATTTCCACAGCAGGTAATCACATTCTTATATCTAGAATTTAACAAGAAGTTTTAAAAAAATGTTTTAATTAAAACCTTAGTTAAACAAATTCAGCCAAAGTGTTGGCTTGGGTTAAAGCACGCTTGTTAAATTTAAAAAATTAATCTAGATCAAAGTTTAAATGATGGAAAAAATGTTGCCCAATATTGTTACTAGAAATTACTACATAAGAAGTGAGTTCATTTGGTACTGTATTGTGCAATACAGTTAGAGTGTATTATCATCATTTGGGAAGATTTTATGTTTGCGCTGATGTGCTTACCAGAAATACCCTGAAGTACCCCTTTTTCATAGCAAGGGAGCACACCCATAAAAAAGCAGAGAGATCTTAGGGGAGGCCAACAGAAAAGTTGTTTTTCTGTAGATTTAGTCCTGTAAGCTCACGGTCACTGCAGCTGATTCAGATCTAGGTCAGCGGGCTTATGTTGTTCCTAGTGGCATGACGAGTTGTAGATTTGCTCCTGGCCATTACCAATATGAGCCTTTGGAAAGGACAAGTCAAAACTGTGCACTGGCAAAAAGCATCCACTGTATTTCCCTCTTTCAACAACCAACAAGACCAGTTAGCATTTGCTATTCTGGATAGTGGCACAAAAGCACGGCATTTTTCAGAAGCAAACCTTTGTTTTCTTAGAGAGCGGGCTGTTTCGGTATATAACCATGGACCTCGCTAGAGCAAAAACCAACCAACCAACCAACCCCAAACAAAACCTCACGGAACCTGCAGTGAGAAGATCTACTTTTATTCTGGTTCTGGAGGCCTTTGCTAACACCAAGCAACTTTTAGCGAGGTCAGCAACTGGCTCGCTGTGTCTGCTGCAGGAGGGGAGGTAATTCTGGAGATCTCCTTCACAACCCACAGGTACAACCACCACTACAGGGTGCGTGTGGGCACATGGGAATGCACACAGGCAGGGACGTGGATGCTGCAATCAATAACGGTGCTAAGCGGGTTTTACAAGCAATAGCTACAATTTCATTTATGCTATGTAAATAATAATATGCTTCCCCATAGGATCACGTTCTGGGCGAGACGGCGCAGTCCTGCCCTGCTCACAGAGCTCCTGCCTTGTCCTGGTTTGGTGTTGAGCTGGCCAGACCAGCAGACACCTTCCCTGCAGACACCAACACAGGACATCACCACGGCCCTGGCTGCCTCTGTTAAAATAACCAACCGCTCCAGCCCTTCCCTTACAGACAGAGGCTGCCAGCAGGCTCGTGAGGGCCAAGATGTGACTGCACAACAAATGCAGCACTGCTACCAAGCTGTGTGACACTAAGGCAGGATATGCCAATCAAAAAACATGATAAAAGCTAACCAGAAAGCTAAGAAATTAGCTCTTTTCACTCCTAACTCTGTGGCGAGGGAAGCAGTCCCCCATGACCATGAGTTCAAGCTGAGGTATCAGCCTCAGCAATTCTCTCCGTGCTTTGCAGCAGCTCATTACCACAACCCCATTCACTCCTTGGGAAAACAAGCTGCATTAAAAAGGGGGCCAACCCCAGCCAAACTTGGTAAGTACAGAAGGGGATCAAGAGGTGGCAGAGCATGGAGGATATCTCCTCCCTGCCTCAGGGGCTGGCAGCATCACCATTCCCCAGGCAAAGTGTGCAAGACAGTTCACGAGCAAGGACAGAAACATTACAAAACACCAGAATTTGTCTCCAGTAAATCCTTCAGACAACGCCTGTCTGTTATAGCTTTGCTTTCAGTCCTTTCCACCCACCCTGCCACCCTTCACAGCTTTGGTTTTGGCCCATCCTATCTTCTCCTCCTGCCAGGAGCCTGGGCCACGGAGGCAGTAAGCTAAAACAGGGAACAAAGCAGCTACCTGTTCCAGGCAGTCCTCTCCTGGGAAAATGCAGGAGCACAGGGACTGGGAGGACTACTCACATAGTTTAAGGTAACCATTACACCACTATGCATTGCTAAAACTGGGCTAGAGAGGTCTGTCTGGCAGTTACGAGACCTATGGGAAGAGGAGTTGATGGAGCAAGGAGGTCTGCCCGAGGGAGCAACCCTCACGCTGGCCATAGCACACAGAGACTGCTCCTCTCCATCCACTCCCATTCAGTCAGCATTTGCTATTTCAGCTGACAGCATCACCTTTTCTTCGCATCCCTGCTCCGCAGTGTCTCCTCGCTGGCCTGGGGGGAGCTGTGCCGGTGGGACCGGGCACCAGCGATGTTCATTGCAGCAAGGGGTCACTCCAGCAAAAGCCTCGTGACTTGTGACACGCCAAGGCAGGCTGTACTCCAAAAAGAGGCCTTCAAAGTAATTTGTAAATGCCACAAGACAATGTACTCTACAGGAGTGGTAACAGTCAAAATGTACTGCAAATTGGCAGCTGCGTGACCGCTACTCTTTTGGCAAATGCTCTTTGTTACTAATATATCACATTTAAGTATTGTAAGAGAAAGCAGGCTGTTAGACTGATCTTCTGAAACCAAAAGGTAGTGGTCATAGTTTATTTCTGATCTGACCCACACTATTATTACCTCAAATAAAAGGAAAAATAAAAATAAAAGAGAAGGTCTATCAAAAAGCTTAACCGTACCCTTTGATGAAGAACCTTACTCATCTCCTAGCAAGGAAATGTTGATGGTGGCCAAACCTTATGAAATACATAATTTACAACACTTCCTTTATGTTATATATTTAAGAATCATATTGATAAAAACTGTTTTTACAATAAACCTCTATATCTTTTTGTAACTGAAAATGTATACACTTAGGGATAAATACAATCATGCAATCCACAAGGGTCTTTCTAGTATTATATTTATTAGGTTTTTGCATTTAATCCTCATGGAATAGGAGATTTGGCTACTGGCATAACATGGGCAACTGTCTTTTTATGTCTCATTAATATTTTGTTACCTAATGTATAATATTCATTTCACATTAGTCATGTCTGGCAGTATAATGAATCTAATATTAGCCCTTTTTGTTCTACACAGTAATTCAATTTAGAGTAATTCAATGTATGTTATAATTGAAAACTGCAGCTCATTAACTTCTAAACACTCTTCGTATTTCAGCCTACACCTGCTCCTTTGGCACATGGTCTATTTTGAATCCATCCACTTCTTCCTGAATAAGCTACGTTGCTATGATACATGTGCTGTCACAGTTTCTTTCTTCTACATACTTCCAGTCCATATTCACACTTATTTAGCATAAATAAGACTCAGAGTGCAAAGTCTCCTAATCCTTCCTTAATTATCACAAGGTGGAAACAACTTTTACCTGAAGGAATACTGGAGTTGTGACATGGACACGCAACATTCTTGCAAAATGCATAATGGTGAAAACCTGCTTATGGACCACCTCACTGCAGAAAAGTTACAAAACAGGGTAACTCCTAGTGTCCATCAGCACCCCTTGCAGACCCTGACTGCCGGTTTTCCAGGTGTATGTGTGTCCACGGGCATAGATGTACCAGCACTGCGGGTCGGGCTCTACATTCATTTTACACAACGCAATTAGGCAGACTCAGAAAATGAGGTAGGCTGATCATCCTTCAGATGAGTCTCTCATGTGGCCTCCCACTATCCTTGCATAAATCTCTATTTAAATCAGGACTGATCTGAAACCTGCAATGAATGAAACCAGAGTGGAATTGGCAGTGGAATTACACTCTGCTCTCAAAGTCAAATGGTCAGCTTATTGCCACCCATAAAATTTTCTAATCCTTGTTCACGTTCTCAGAAAAGCATTGTTCCATATTCTGTTGACCAGCATTCAAATTTTCTCATTTCTCTGTTTCCACATACGGTTCATCTTTCCTATTTGTTCCCTCTTAGTTTCCTAATTAACATTTTAAAATCCCTCTGTCATGAAAATTTTCCTGTAGGGGCAGGAAGCACCCCTTTTCCCTAGAGGAAGCTGTAACTGTTAACAACTCTTACTTGATTGGCATGCAATAAATCATTGTCTCAAATGGCCAAACCCAGCATCTTTGAAAGAAATTTAAATAATATCTTGATTTGAAAACTGAATCATTTTGAATGAATCAAAATGCGGCTGGCAATGCAACTCCCCATCAGAAATTTGGGCTATGCAGATTATTTACCTTTTGGAGGAGAAGCAGGCATTGGCATGGGGACAGCTTAGACAACTTCTGTTACACAGGAGGAATTTTTAAATATTTTTTTTCCCAGCAAGTCTATTTAGTTGATGCCTGTTTTCAGTTGAAACACACTAGCTCAAAATCCCAATCAGTAACTCAAAGGTCTGACATTTGGATTTCAGAGGCATACGGTCTTCAGACAGAAGCTCCAATTTTGAGTACAGGGCACATCAAAGCTAAAAGACTAAGTTTAGGCTATAGTTCCATTTCTTAAATTCATTGGCAATGAACAAAATGTTTATCCAGCACAACTGCTTTCTTCTTAGTCACATTTTTCATCTCATCTTACAGGACATTTTTTTTTTATTTTTACTGCCACCACCAACTAGGGCTTTAAGTGACACTGCTCGTAAGATTTCTAACACTGAGGTAGTTTGAATTTTCAACAATAAAAATAGCCTTAGAACTAACCCATAAGGCCCATTCAATATTATCCAGTAAGCTCTCAGCATTACCAACTGCCTTACAAACTCCAGTGTGTGACAAAGGCGATTGGCAGCTGCCAGGCAGAGGCTGCAGCGCTGCGACAAATGCTCTGCGAGGATGTGGAGGCTGGAGCGGATAAGAAGCTGTGACTTAAGAGACTGAGCACTTCAAATTCTGTGAAAGATAACAACACGATGCTTTTTGCAATTTTTGTGCATTTGTATTAAACACATCGTTACTCTAATCATCAGCCAATTCACAGAAATGCCCAAATACAAATGTAATTCACTACCATATTAACTTTGGTAAATGCTTCAAGACTTTTCCAGCAACGTAAAATCATCAGAAATCTTCAACCGATAAAGCATTTGATACAATATATAAAGCACAGAGCTTTTAAAATATTTCACTATCACAAGCAAAATGCAAATTCCCTTCGTATTTTCACAGTATTCCTCCACTCTGCTCTTAGGAAGGGGAAAAGCTGCTTGCCTCTAAATGCTACTAATCTAATTTACAAACTGGAAATCATAAACAAAAAATTACTAAATCACATACACATACACTGAGGTTTAACAGAGGACATTATACCTCGTGATGCTAGCTCTAATGTTCCTTAGGCAAACTATTTCAAACTGCTTTAGCTCTAACCATTGCAATAATAATCCCCACTAAAGAGCAATGCAGTCTAAGTGCATTATAACATGAACTTCACTATTAGAAACACATCCTCCTGTAGTTATCTTGGAAGTTGTGTGGATGTGAGGAATATGAATACTAAGATGACGAGTGAGGATTAGATCAACAACTGTTCATCAGCTGAGAATCAGATTTTTCAGCATGATGATCCTTACCTTGCTCAAACATTAGGGCTGTAGGAACAGCAAATGCCAGAAGCAACACTATTTCTAACTGCTGATGCCATGCAGAAAAAAGGTTAAATATGGAAAAGTTTAATGTTCTTAAAGTTAATGATCAAAGAAAGACTTTGCAAAACTGTCAAGAGTTGCTGTCTTCACTGCTGACGAGTGTGACAGGTCTGAAGTAATAAGAGCAAGCAATTTATTGAGCTTGGTAACAAAACTGCTCTCCTTACTTTGTTCAAATGCAGAAAACATTCAGATAGAGACTGCAACTAAGCATGAGAAGTTTTATCTGAAAATACCTTCTTTCTTGTGAAGGGCTGAAAGGAAAGAAACAAGAGCTAGAACAGATGAGCTTCTATGGCTTTAACCACAGAATAAATTGTTGTTCTTTTTTTCTTTCACAGGCTAATACTTCAGGCAGGCACCTCTACTTCTCTTTCTGCCACCTCTTCTAAAACAAGCATTTCACTCTCCATGGGTCTTAAGGGTTTGGTAACCATTATGAGCGGGCAATTACTGGAGCAGATGTGCCTGCCTGCCAGGGGATTCTCTAAGCACACGGGGGGCAACACGCCAGGCTGCCACAGCTCCGCGTCCTTCCCATCTTTGCACAGAAGCCAAATGACATGTATTTGTACTTGTGAACATGTAAACAGTGACAAACGTCAAATGCTTTCCCCCCTCCCATCTAATTAAAAACATCCTCCCCATCCTAAACAGTAAGGAGAAAAAGGAGCTTATCTGAATAATGATAGAGGCAAGTAGAGAAAATCCCTGGTAGTCAGACTCAGCACAGATTTCCACAGGCTACATAGAGTTGCAGAGGATATAAACCACAAGACACATTGGATATTAGTTCACAGCAAAGGTGCTACCAACTCCACTTGCCACAGCACTGGCTTTTCCTTGGGACCTTCCTGTTCAACTGGTGACCAGACCTGACTCTGCCCGGTTTATGAGACGCAATCATAGCCCAAGGTGATTATCACCAGCTATACAGTGTCACGTTATAAAGTCTAAGTGGGGTAAGAAACTTGTAAATAACAAAATTATCCTTTTATAGGGCTCTTAATTCAACACTCCAGTCTGTTTCCTGTAGAAGTGATTAGTAATAGAAAATAATTAGGAGATGCCAGATGGGAGGAGGAGTTAAAAAAAAAAAAAAAAGAACCCAAACTCACACAGCTAAGGAAGGAGAACAACAAACGAGGGAGCTGCCAGCTAGCAACCCACTGCAGTCCCTCACCATCCCAGAGGCTCTTTGCATAAGCAGTAAGTGATAACCTGCTTTAGAGACTGCTCCGACAGAGACCCACCTTCTCCCTTCTGTAGCCACTGCGTGGATTATTCAGTTGTGAGAAGGCATAAAAAGCCAAGGCGAAACCACAGGCTTTTTTAGTGAAAAAAAAAAATAAAATTCCTTATATATGGCTACGAGGCTTCCCCACTATACATCTAGGCAGCCTTTTTGGAAACCTCAAATATAAGGCCCATATGGAAGGTAAGCAGCAGACTCCTATAGCATGTTAGGACTAAAGCTGTGAGCTCTCCACTGCTCACCAGGAGTTGAGCTGGACCTCTGCATTTCTGTGTCACATTAACTAAGGTCCATCAGGATGGGAAAATCCTCTCTTCCCCTGCAGAGTGCCCAAAGCAAGCTGTCCTCTTTGGCTCTTCAAGAGCTAACAGAGTTTCTTTCCTCCTTCCCTGTGATCCTTTCTTGCACCAGCTTATCCCAGCTAAAAAAGAAGGAAATTTCTGCCAGCACATGTAAGAGAAGCTGAGGCTATGTGGTACTTTTTGAAGGGCATTAAAAACGTGACCAGATCTAAACCACCAAGCATTAGAAACCCTGGAAAGAACCGCAGGTGAAGACTTCACACTGACTTACCTCAACACTGAGAAACACAGGAAAATAATAACAGCTTATTCATTGCTACTGGTTTCATTTTATCAGTAACAACACAACCAGTATTCTTCGCATTTAATTGCACAGCAACTGTACAGCTTTACAGCCTTTTTAGCACTTATGTACACTATTCATTTTACAAAGGCTCGATCAGGCACAGGGCATCCACTGAGGGCAATTACTTCCCACAGTTCTTCTGAGGGTCTGGTCTGTGAGTCTGAGAGACCAGACCCCCCGATTTCCCACAGCAGCTGCTTGTCTCAGTATAATTAGACACCGGACTCCCTGAAGACTAGATCTTTGTGTACACATCTCACCAGATCATGAAAGAGTCACACATACGTGAAAAAGCAAAAAGTTTACGTGAAAAGTAACCTCAGGGAGCACTCCAGTGACTTGCATCCATGACAAAAGGCTGAAGCATGATGCTGATTCTCAACTTAACTACAAAATGAAGGAAACTTCTCTACAGGAGAAGCATCATGACGGGAGGTGCATTGTGCACTTGCAATAGAACCTGTCCCAAGCCACTCATCACTGTCTGAAGTTTGTGGCACCTTATTTGTTTTGAGCCTTGTAATATCAGACCAGCAATATGCAATCAGGCTGCCAACACAAGCATGCAACTTTCATTTCACATTAAGCCCACACATTATTGCATGAGCATTAAACTAATGTGCTGTGGAGGCACAGGCACACATGCAGAGGCAGGCAGGTGAGGTCCTGCAAGGCTAACTGGAATCAGCTGGGGTGCCATTTGTAACCCGCAGGAACTAATAGAGCACAGCTGAGCACTGCCCAGAGCTGGCAGGGAGAGAAGAAGAATGAATTTGGCCTGGGAAAAACAGGAGGGTTTTGGGACCATGTTTAGCACTGGAGCTGAGCTACAGGCCCAGTAAGAAACCCTTAAAAAACAAATCTGGCTTGCTAATTTATCCTTTATAAGCACAAGATACTGACAAGAAAAGAACTAGATATTCTGGGTCCTGGAAATTAAATTAGGAAAGTTTATGCTTCATTTGGAATTTCTGAATCTTAAAACAAGACCAGTTTATATCATCTTTTTAGTGTATCAATTTTACTGCCACACTGAACATAAATAAGGGCTTAGGTTACTCTCGGTGATTATGAGTAGAAAAAGCACCCTGCAGTCTGAAGAAAATAATTTTCTTTGTGCTGATGTCTGCATACTGGACAACACATGTTGGTAGCTCACCTTTCTCAGGTCTTAGAAAACATACAGTTAAGTTAAAAATGTAAATGCTTATAAAAAGGCATCATAACCATGTGCACTCTTAGTTTGAACTGTATGTGCCATATATAATGATGTACATGGCACTAGATCCCTACCGCCATAAATGCTAATGCACAGAAAGCGGAGATGAAGACAACTGAGGCTGGGGCAATCTCTGCAGAGTGCGACGCTATCAATACACTGGAGCAGCTACCTAAAGAGCAGTCTTGTCTTCCATCCTGCTAAGAACTTGGTATTGACAAAATTGTCTGTGCTTTGAAGTCTCTGCTGAAAGATGGGCTAAACTCAGAAGAAATAAATAGAAGTTTTTGCCTTCCACAGAATTATGTTTTATTTATAAATTACACTAAACTTACAGAGTGATTGTCATGGACACCCGCGCAGGGAACGGAAAGGAACATTTGTGAGAAAAGAGTTGACAATCTCCTCAAGTTAACCCCTGGGATTCTTCAGTGCTCAGTCTCCTGTGTCTTTAAATGTACTTTAAGGTAAACATTTATTAGATGTACTTTAAAAAAAAGTTATTGCTTTGTTGCTACCCTTGTAACAGCTACGGCTCACCTCGAGTTTTATACATTGTATACCCATCTTATCTGATACAATTAAGTTAATTGGAGTAAATGGAAATGTACAACTTCCAGCATCAAGATTTCTTCACTCTGGAGGCACACTTTCCTCCCTGATTATTAAGACCACGTTTTCTTTTTAGTTCCTATCGGTCCCAGCATTGGCATTACTAGGCACTGAACAGTGTTGTTCAGAGCTGTCTCCCTCCATCGCACACATTGCTAAGGGGGCTTGTGCTTCTGCGACAGCCTATTGTAACTTCCTCGGCTACATTTTCCAATGTCCTTACGCTGAAGATAAAATAATATTCGTGAAGGAGGGTTTAAAGCAGATCTTACTAACAGATTTGTCTGAGAGCAAAAGTAGAAAAGTAGTAGTGTCGTTAATGAAAATATCAGTGTCAGTTCAAGGTTGGAAAGCAAGGCTGGACCCTCTGCAAACACCCATACGTATGACCCTTGATTTTGCAGGTGGAGGCTGTTAGGAATCCATTAGAAATGTACACAGAGACTGCAATTAACTTTGTGATCTGGATTATCTTTGGAGGCAGGCTTAAAAGCATGTGTCCTACTAAAATGACACAGATTTACACTTCCAGACCTCCTTGCACAGGGTTGCAGACAATCAGCCTTCATCACTATGAAGGAGAAAATGGCATCACCACTAAGGTAATTAAAAACAAAGCACAAGAGGAATTTTGTTGGGTGGCTGCTCCCGCAGACCTCTCAGTTCTTTCTGTGTGTAGTAATTGAAGTGAATGTAGTACAGTCTAGAAGGGGTCTTTGATTGATTTGCAGCCACTGAAGTTTCTTGAAGAAATAGCACTTCTCACCAAAGTAAACATGAATAAATGGGATTCAGTTGCTATCCTAACATTAACCTCAGCATTTTATTCTGAAAGATGGGATATCTCATAGCTAAATATTTTATTTTCTCATAACAAATATTAAATCTTGAATAAATCACTCCTACAACTTCTTACATTAACATCTCAAAAGCACATCAAAATGAAAACAAAATCATGTTTGTAGGGCTTTCGAGAAGGACTTTGATATATGTATCTGGGTATTTTTTAATTTCTGAGAGCTACCATTTCCACAAAGTATTTCACTGAATCAAGCCATCTGCTCCAAGGCCGTAACTACCTTTGAGAGCAGAGAATGTTCAGAGATCCATCAGTATTCAAGGCACGGGAGGAACAGTAAATCTTGTGACACTGGGCAGCATTTCCACTTCTACACTAGGCTGTACAGACTGAAGCCACACGGGAAGCCCCCTTTCAAACACATCTTAGCCCCCTTTTAACACAGAGGCCACAATGGCTGCATAATGGAGTTCTGAACAATCTGCAGACTGTTTTGGGAACGACTATTACCTTTTTAGCACAACAGCTAAAATATCTGTTCAGGGCATTCAAGCTTGACAAGCACTCTCCTGTTTTCAATCTCCACTCCTCCAGTTATCTCTGACTATTTATTAATTCTTTCATAGGTTATGAAAATCATAAATCATTAACCATGAATTTTAATTTTTAATATATACTTGTATATGGTAAGCAGTCAAATTCCTTCTCATAATCAGTGAAGCACATGCTGTTCAGTGGATTATATTCTCATGCTTTTCCTATTAAAAACTTCATCTTAAATCACACCACAATATAGCTTCTTGCAGGACTCACTACTTGGGAGTATCGTGATTTGTGCCTCACAATCCTCATCTAACGGTTGCATAATTTTTGTCTTTTCATCTTTTACAGTCTTTAAATCCTTCCCCTTTACTATGGCTCCTTTTGAATGTATTGCATCTGACAAGTCATCCAACATATGCCAAATTCTTCTACTATAAATTAATTGCTGAAAAGAATGGGGAACAAATAAAGGATTATTAGTGCATGCTAGGAGGCATCTAACAGAAATCTGAGACGTTCCCTGCTACTGCCCCATATCAAATTCACAGCTCGGTGAAGTGCTCTTCAGTATTTCATTCTCAAGTTTGGGGTGTGCTTTCTGCCTGCCCAATTTCCTCCACTTGATTTTATGGCAGAAAGCGAAACATGGTTCCCAGCAGCTGTTCCCAGATCAGAGCCTGTGTATCTGTCCTTTCCTTCTTCTCAAGGATCTATCTTTCATGCAGCACCCACACAGGACTGGCCAACAGTTGCAGGTGCAAAGTTTAGATTTGGATCTGAACAGCCTCATAGTCTGCAAATCCAGGAATGTATTTTAGCTCAGGGTTCCAGACCCAGACTTCTTCCTGTATTTAGAGGAGGAAGAATACAGTGTAGGAAGAAGCTGTGTGGCTACAGTATAAAACTGATAAAGATGCATCAATTGCCAAATACTGTACCCTGTAGAAATTTTCATACTCACCATGGGGCTAATGGGCTAAGGTTGTAGCACACAGATTTTGCTGTTTGGATCATGGGAAATTTTTTTTCCCATTGGATTTTGGACAATTTTCATTTCGTGCTTTGTTATAATTGTCAATACTACTTCAGTGATATTCTCTTTATATTGGACAACAGGAATCACACTGCCATCTCTCCCACCAAAGAGAAAGAAGAACGACCTATCTATAAATGTCCTATAAGAAAGCTTCCTTATATCATGATTAAATGATTAATAATAAGGTAAATACTACATTATTATTAATTGAAGTTTTCAAGTAAATTTCAATAAGAAGCAGGAGCCTGCACAAAAAGGGTAAAAAGACCTTCTGAGCAATTTATTAGAGGATATGTATGTTTTTCTTATTGCTTTATTATTATTTTACCAAAGAAAGCCTGTGAACTAGCAGAGAGATTGGATGTTCAGTTTAAATGGAGATGTAATCTCTCTGTTGTGCCTAGTGCTAGCATGCTAACTTTTTGTAGTAGGTAGGCTTTTTAAAAAAGCCAGAGAAACATTTCCTGTCATCCAGTACTCATGCTTTAAATGTAAATTATTTGTCAAACAAGTATCTATCTCATTATTTCGATGTTTTTTCTTTACAAAATTAACCACCAGAAGTGGTTCAGTCACCCATCTGCAGTCCTCCAGCCAGTCGGTTATGTTCACCGCACTGAACCTGCAACAGTTCTCCCAGGCTGCCAAGGTGACAGCTGAGCGGGTCTGCAAGTAGTTGAGTCTCCCAGACAGTGACAGAGACACTTGGGAAAGTCCTCTGAGGTCCCCGCTACTCCTACATTGCCGAAGCCACCACCACCCTTGAGACATTCTGCGAGGTCACAACCGTATCTCTACCCCTTGCCATGCTCCCCACACGCTGTGACTTACAGAGGAGGGAGAAAGGATTTGGCAAGCCTTGGCTGGGGCTTGTTCTGAATGCTGAGGTTGCTACTGGGATGAGATGTTGGCTGTGGGGCTGAATGCCTTATTCCCCGCTTGGAGATTTGCTGGGTAAAGTGACACTTGGGACTCTGTGTCATCTTCCAGCAAAGGCCCTGAGAGGTGTAAAAGCAGCAAAGATGTCACCTGTGTGCCACTCCATGGTAAAAAGGATCACACTGTGCCTTCCCTGTGCAGCCATGAGTGGTAAACCCAACTGGATAATGACTTGAAAATCAAACTGAAGTCTCCACACTGAACAGTACTGTGATATCTGTGCGCTTGTGTCCACACCAACATGGTTCCGAGACAAACAAAGAGAAAAGGTTCCAAAGTTGGGCTTCAGGCCAGTAAATGCCACTGCTGTTGAACCATGGTGCAGATGATGCCCCTTTAGTTGCTTATAACATCCAGACAAACGGGGTGAGATGTTGCGATTACATGACTAACCTCTCTAAAGGTTTTTCACCTAAAATTTCAATCTGTGAGAAATATTTAATAGTTCTTGAGCTATTTAATGAAAAACATTTCAAAACAATAGGCATACCTTGTTGATGAATCTGACATGACACCATGTAATCCATGGAAAAACCAGCATTCTTCAATAACAGTCATTGAAATCCCTTTACTGTTAAAACTTTTTCATCAGTTTAAAAATATTGTGACAGAACAGAGTTCTGTTGTCACTTGAAAGTTGCTGAACGCAGGAAGAGTTAATTTTACCAAAGAAACCCAAAGCGGTGACTTCCAGAACTCTTACAAAAGATTTTTACCCAGGCTTTGCATTATAACGAACTCTTTATCATAAGATGCAAAAAAAATCCTTTTGAAACAGCACACTGCAAGTCAATGGCTGTCAGGAATTGTAACTTATAACTCACCCCTCTATTACTGGTAGCCAACAGGCAAGAAATTGCATATTTAAAGTGGTCAGCTAGAATCAATATCTCCACCCATATTTCTTTCGTCAAAATGATCTGATAAGAGTGAAGATTCATATTTAAGCTAAGTTGGGTGCTTCATTTCTCAGCAAATTCAGTGCAGGATGACAGATTGATGGAGAAGGATTTGAAGGACCAAAGCTATGAGCCTGCTTTCTCTGTGGACTCTGTATGGAGCTTAGTTTCACTATACTAGTCACATATGCTAAAAATTGTCAGCGAGACCTTTCCTTCACCTCAAGAAAAACTGAAATAACAGACATATTTCTGATTGGAAAGACAAACAGATGATCCCAACTAAGGTTAGCATCTCCTCTAAGCAATACAAGCATATTATAACAGATGTTCCTAATGTCATTTTAAAGTCTGTGAAACAGGGGAGCA
The DNA here is from genome assembly GCA_013399365.1 of Pampusana beccarii. Lineage (NCBI taxonomy): Eukaryota > Metazoa > Chordata > Aves > Columbiformes > Columbidae > Pampusana > Pampusana beccarii. The sequence goes on from VWYH01009425.1 coordinate 306,302, forward strand.
TATCAGACTAATATACATGCATTACACCTACACATACGTAAAAATACACTTGAAAAAGACTTTAGTATGTCAGCTTTTCAATAAACAAAGTATTTAGTTTAACATGATGGAATTTACATTATGTTTTCTTTTTAAGTTTAGTCTCTGTCACACAAATGAAGTTTCAGGCAGCTGCTTTGTCTGCCTGATACATTCCCAACCTCCTTTAACATTTCTGTTTTCACCAGTTCTAAGATTTCTTTGTTGTTCGTTTTTCTTTTATAATCCAGGACACAGTTCTCAGCTGATACTGCAACTCTCTGAAGAGAGCAATCCTTCTTCATAAATCTGGCAGAGGCCAAAAATAGCTCTGTCAGCTTCTGACAGGCTGAACTTAGCCAAGTGAAATGTTTTAACATTTTATCATCTTAATGAACAGGCTTATTTATAATGTGGACAACTTTACTGTCATTGTATGCAGCCTGCTGAATAGATTATGGAATGTATTTGTTTGGGGAATGCTGAATATATTAAGAATTATACTTTTTGACCAAAAGGTAGTTGTCTTAGATGCTGTAAACAATTTTATGATGAAATACTCTTAGCCCATTTGATATAAAGGAGCTGCTTAACGACAACTTCTGTAACTGTGAAAATAACTGAAGAAAGGAACCTCTCAATGATAAATAACTAACATCCAAATCTCAGAAATCTGCAATATGCAAAAATCACCATTAAAAACCTCTTATAACCACTTTAAATGCTACTGTTAGCGCAATACTGGAAATAAATACATAGACTAAATATCTACAGATACCTTTAGCACTTTATAGTAGAGGAGGAGGGTTAAAAGTACAAAATAAAAAGTCTAACAGAAAAAAGAGTGTGTGTTAACAATTGCTTACCCTCTTTTCTGCTACCTCATCCTCTCCTGTCGACTCTTTGCCATCATGTTCATCTCTCAGGGCTGGCATATGTTTTTTGTGTGCTGGCTCTCTGTTTAAAGTTGTATATCCTATGTGTTCATAAATTGGATTTATTGTCATCTTGGCAATGTATTCGGCTGCTTTCGTTTCAATATAAAGAGTAATCAATCCATCTGTCGCCAGGTCGTGGATGGACTCAAAACGTTTCTCCCCAACAAAGTGCTTGCCATCGTAGTAGAGTCTGAAGTTTCTGGTTTGACTTCCAAATCTGCCTCAATGAAATGGGAAAGTTTTTTTTTTGGTTGTTTTTTTAAGAACAGTAACCAGAATAAAGAAGAGTAAGCAAGCCTTTGCAAACAATAAAAAATACTTTATCACTCAAAGCTGTGACTATGGTCTGTCTGGTCCAGACAAGAAGGAAAAACTCAACTATCACCTAGCACAGATAGGAAGGAGAGATCAACAACAACCACAGACAGACTGCCAAAACACCGAGTGTCCCAGAAGGAGCTGTTTGTTCTCCTAGTCTTTTGGCCCCTCCATTATCCCCTGGAAAAACTGAAAATTATTTCACACTCTTTATGGCTTTTTTTTCAGCACTTCACTACTGCATCACTTCAGCCAGTTTGCTTGGCTCTGATACGAAGAGTTCTCATAACAGAGCCCTCTATTAGAGCTGATCAATACGGAGGTTTGATGCCGCCCGGTGCTCCGCTCCCCTGCGTGCCCGCAGGAAGGGGCCATTCCGGGTCCAGCCCCGCTTCGGTGCCAACAGCTACACTGCAGCGGAGCCGCTGCCAGGGCCGGGCGGCACAGGACAGAATGGCACAAGGGGAAGCATTCTTTATTCCTGGCCAGAGGCCAAGGACCAGCTCTTCAAGCTTTGTACAAAAGTCCTTCTGTGTTATGCTTGTTAAGCTCTGAGCCTCAAGCAAATCTTTGTAATATACAGGATATATAATGCGCAAGCTATCTAACATTAGCAATTCTGCAGTTGGGGTGGAACAGGATTTCAACGCGGCCTCTTAGCAACCATAAGAATGCCAATTTCGCCTGAATATTAGCATATTTGCAAAAACTGTACTTCGAATCTGCAACGATTTTCTGCCTCAAAGCAAACTAAACACGTGAAAACACACCAGTGTTTGCACTTGGCAGCAACCAGCGCATTTCCTACGGAGAAGATGGAGGCCAGGAGCTGCTTTCACAGCTCACTCCTGTGTTATTCCTTGGTCAGACAGCAGCAAGGGTGGCTGCTCAGGGTATTGGGCCTCCCTGTGAGCTCAGAGCTGCCAAATAAATACTAAAAACTAAATCTGAAAGGATGGATTGCTTTCATTTTACAATCAAATGCTTCACAGGAGATGTTAAGGAACAAAGTAAACAGTGGTGCTTTGCTGAAGTGGCTCCTTTTCAATGGGTCCTTGCCAAACAGGGGAAAGCATAATTTTAGACCTTGCCTCAGGTGAAATATTGCATCCTTCTTGCAAATATGGGCAAAACCGCTTGTTCTGTGATGTCTGTTTTTTTTTTTCTTGTGTTCTGAATCAAAATGCCAAACCTTCCCATCTCCCTATCAATAACCTGACAGCGACTGTAACTTCAGGAGCTGCTGTTTTTACACAATGCTCAAACGTGAGGGGCGCCTCAGGAATCCACATCCTGCTCAGTAAGAAAAGAGGAAAAGAGGACACAATGTTTTCAAACTACCTGGGCATTTTAGTGGAAATGAATTGGTAAGTCTATGCAGATTTTTACGCCACACAAACTAAAAGTTCACAGAATCTAACGTTAAAGCAAGAAATTACAACACGATAGAAAGAAACACATTTTTACCCAATGCTAATTTCATCACAAGATGCAATTCTGAGTGAATACAAGTAACTCAGAAAAAAGGATGATAATGTCCTAAGTTACAGCAGAAGGCGTAGGAACACCTTCCGGCTCTTCCTCAGAGCATCTTCCTACCCAACGCAGTGTTTGGCAAACAAGCTTTGACCACGAGACAAACTCCTCGCGTCCCCTCCACTGTCAGAGGAGTCAACACAAGCCAAGAGTGCTCAGCACTTTGCAGTGCCAAAGTAAGGAACCTTCACTGGCTTCTGACTAAGTCAGCGGGAATAATGCACATGGAGCACAGACAAGCACTATGATGTTAAAACTTGGCAGGACAACCAAATAAGTTTGAAGGTGAAGAATAATGGGCCTCAAATGACAATATGCAATAGAATTATTTTTATTAAGAGATGTAGCAGGTGAAGTGCTGCTCTAATCAGTAACATATGCTCTGGCAGTACTTAGAGCAGAGTTTTAAACAAGCTGAAGGTCACTTACTGCTCTTAGCTTTCTAGAAGAGAAAGTATTACGCTAATCTTATCAAGAGAAGATAAGGCACAGAAAAGCTTCTCATGGCCTATTACTAAGTACACACAGTGCCTGGATTTTAATAACATCCTTCAGAGTGAAAACAAAGTTCAGAAGAACAAGATGGCCAAATGCAGAGAACAAACAAAAGTTCTAACAGGATTAATCCTCTTCCCATCAGGATCAGCAGGTGCCTGGTTCTAGCCCAGCTGTGTTTTACTGAGCAGCCCCTACGCTGCATCTGTTCAGACTGCTGCACATAAAGCCTGTCTTCGAGAGACACTACAAGGAGCAGGATTCCCAAAGTCCATAATCTTTATCCTACTGCTCCTGACCCACATTTCAGCACAGAAGTATCCCATAGACAACATTCCCGCGTTTTAATTCTTTAAAAGCGCTCGACGCTTAAACTCATCTCTCTGATAAACCTCACAAACAGACTGGAGCTTCCTCCTGTACAGATTCAGCAAGCTGCACATCTGTTTCTTTTGGTATGTGTGGCCTTCCAAACGTACACTCAACTTGCTCAGTTTAAAATACATTAGGATAATTTAACAATTACCACTTAAAGGAAGGCATCTAGACGAACTAATTACTGTGCATCAATGTCATAACCACTTGGAAAAGGTGCTTGCATATCAGCTGCAAGAGGTCAACATGGAATGGTTTGCCTTTATTTGATTTCCCATTTGCTCTAAATCAAACTTTTTTTCTATTAATTTCTTATAAGGTATGTTGTCGGGAAATGTATTGGTTTTCAAATAGAATGCTACTAGCAACAAGGAGAAAAAAACCTCAACAAATCCCCACAAATCAATGAAACACCAATCTCCTACAAAGACTGTATCATCAATAACGTGTCTCAGAATCCTGTTTCATTTCCTTCAAACTCAATTAAATTTCTTTCTACCCATACAATGATACCATTTTGATCAAATTACAACATAAATCCAAACATACATATCCAACTGCAAATGATCAATTAGAACATGATCTTCAGTCTTACTTAAAACTATGGTTTAAATTTTTTCATTAGCAAGAATAGTTCCTTATATTTACTTTCCATAACATTACTGCAGCCTGGTTAATTATACATCACCGTAGCAACACAGTAGAGCCAAGATTTGATATTTCAGCTTCCTGATGGTCTCTTCCTAGAGGCTAGCACTAGTACCAGCTGGTTTTTGTTTAAGAAATAGAAAGCAGGACACAGATAATATATGTTCTCTTTTGGTTTAAACAGGGGAACATTAGATGTTTTTCCAAGAAAAAGAAATAGACCTCTGACATGTCAAACAGTCTCATTGTGTCCATTGTGCATTTGTTTGCAAGCAGCAGGACTACAGATAAAAGACTTTTTTATTCCAAGTTGTCTGAAAAGCAATCGCTCTGTCTAGTCCCTTTGGTTGCCAGTGGGGCAGAGTGGATAACAACGTGGGAAAATGGGTTAAATGGCAGAGCAAATGTGGCTGCTAATAAAGGACTGAGGAGCTGAATGAAGTATCATAGCATGGGAGAGACCAGCTTCAGACTCAGCCACCTACTCTGTATGCAGCATTTGCTGATGAAATAAAAGGAAGAAGTGAAGGACCAGGAGCCCATCCACATGTTCTTACCATCTAAGAAGATGGAATTTACAGTCCACCTACAGAATGATACAGTAGCTATTCACCTCTTTCACAGACTATTTTATGATGAGAAAAGAATCTAGACAAAGGCATTATTTACAATGTGTAGCTGCAACCAGACCAATGCAAAGTCAACGCCCCTCAGGGCTACTCGTGTCCTCATTTGCTTCAAGCATCTTAATACACTGAGCTTGGAAATCTTGAGTTCTGTACATATACCTGAAGGTTACTTGGACTTAATCTTTCAGTGGAGAAAAAGCATCTTAACATGCTTTGTCACCAGAAGGTAGACATCTCACCTAAAATTAGGTGCCAGAATATCAGCTCTAACTTTGGAAAACTCTCAACCAACATTTAAGACTAGAGTCTTGACACTCCATAAAAAGCCAAAGAAATAGAAGCAACCTTGCAATCAGGAACGTCTCCTAATCATGCTGCGTTCATGTGAAAGAAAACAAATTATTCCACAGATCCTTTTTTGGCCCATTTCCTTGTCAAAGAAACACAAGTCTTGCATGCTGCCAAAACCTCTTCTACACAGGTTTTGTCAAAGGTCTCCAGCTCCCGAGGGAAGCTCATTTTTGGAGTTTTGTATTATTTGTTGGCAACAACATTTCTGAGGATGGCCAGGGAATTGTGGAACTTGCCATCTTCCCAGAGTACCTGCCTGACAAATAGCACCATTTCCAAAACCTTAGCAGTAGTTTACAAGAACACAATACACGTAAATCAAATATATTAGGGATTGAAAGTAAAGGCACATTTTCTTCAAGCAAAGACAAAAAAATCCTCATTGTCTGATACGGCTGGGAAAAGTGGCAGAGTACAGTCACTACAGATAGTTTTCCTGTGCCATTTGGAAGGGCAGCTTGGCTGGCTGAGTGTTGTTAATGAACATTAACTAGGCATAAAGTTATCCTTAAAATCTGATCAGACCCATGTGCTGGCTAAATGCACGATAGTTTATTATAACGGAAAAAGTGTGGCACCCTTTAGAAAATAAAACAAATCCCAGAGCTGGAAATGGGATGTGTCTGCCCCACGCCAATGCAGACACAACCTTCAACTCACTCTAATTGGGATCACAGACAAAAATTCAGAGCTGGTGCTGCATCACTGACAACGGGCTCCCAGCAGCCTCTCTCCACTGAGGCTGAAGGCTGTTTCCCTGCATCACGGGCCAGACTTCCTCGTCCAAGAGGGAAGCAATATCGTGCAAACAGCGTCCTGCAAACAGCAGGCAGTGAGGACCAGGGCAGTGGCACCTTCCTGAGGATCATGAGCACTGTTAGGGACAACATAAGTGAGAGAGAGACAACTGCTCTGGGGCGTTGGCAGGAGGTATCAGCTGCTGAAAACCATGAAGACTGAAAGCGTTATCAGCCGTTGGTACCTGTATTGGTGTGTTTCACAAATAAATCTAACAAAATAAACAACAAAAGTCCTCTTTTGTCTCAATGTCTTATTTTACATTTTACAGTTTTTAACAGCTGATTTTCACCACCTCAAGCTCTGAACAAACGTCAGCTGATCAAGGACTATGTACACTATTAATATACGCACTAAGACCACTGAACACTTCAGTCTCAATGTTCTTGATCAGTGAGATAATTCAAAAATAATGTTTGGGAAAAGCAGCTCCTGTACAGATGTATTACCTCTGCTTAGTACTGTGCTTCCATGTTCTATTCCATTTGATATAACTCCCTGGAACTGATTTGATGGTTGAACCATAATCAATACCAATGTTTTGGGCAATGTTTTACTGCTTTATCTACCCGATAACACCTTTGTGCCTTCTGGGAAAAGAGTCACTGTGGTTAGCGATTAAGATATATTTGAAGTCCATATAGACATGGGAAAGTAGTAAAAGCCTGATATCTCCTCTTTAAATGAAAGCAGTTTTTGGAAACCTACATGAGCATGCCTGGAATAAACACCTTCTGGGAATGTTACTAGCAGGACTGTTAGTATAATAACTTCCACAGTTTCACATTAAGCAAATAGTTATGTTTCTTTACCAAAAATTTTGAAAAAACATTCTCTAAGAGTTTATTTTACAGTGCAACTTTATGCTACTGGTAACTTTCATACTACTTTAAAGTAGAACTGTGTTTTAATTCTTCTAAGCTAAGGTATCAACCCTCACCAGTGTCTGCTCAGCAAACTTCAAAATGTGCACGCAAATTTCACTCTGCCTGTTTAGAACATTTTCATTCTAGGTCATATATGACATTGCTTTTCTGGTAAATTTGGAAGTAGAACAGCATCAGATCTGTAACAGAAATTCACTGCAATCATGCATACTATGGAGAGAGAACAGCCACAGCATAGTGCTCAAACATATTCATTTTTGTTTCACTTACAGCAGCTTTTCCCACAGGGTTTCAGCTACTCATGACTATCACAATTCTTTTTTGCTTCTACAGGTTTTATCACACTAAAAGCAACTTGCTTTTAATGCAGTATATCAAGGAAACCTGAGTGGAAGACATCAAGTGAAAACCCAAATAAATGTCCTTATCATAAAATAGTTTTGCAAGTGCAAAAAGGGTTTTTGGAGTGCAGATTGGAGAAACATCATGGGGTTTCTTTGTTGTTCCTGTTTTGTTTTGTTTGTTTAATGTACACTCTACATGGTTGCTGTTTATATTAAAACAACCAACCTAATAATTTTTCTTAGATTAGAAATAGCTACAGTAAGATTTCTGTTCCACAGAGATGTTGTCAAATGTGATTTGCCTTAAGCCACTGTTAATCCCAACTTTACAATGCAGGTTTACTTAACTTACTTAAAGCAATAGCTTTACACAATTTACTGCTTACTTAAGTTGTTTTCTCAATGTATTCTACCTCTGATCTTCTAGTAATCACTCACCACTTTTTTGAGAACAGTGAGATTCACCAACACACTCATCCTGCTCTCTAAAATGTTTTTTTCTGCAAAGCTGCATTCCTTAACAGTAAACAAGCACGATAATGCAAAATGAAATGGTTCCTGCCAATGCAATATGCACTGGTAGAATTTTGGGGGCTAAACAGCTCACCAATGAAGATCAATACCTTTACTATTATTATATTCTATTTTTCTAGAATGCAATTTCTTCCTCCATGCAAGTGCAATAATAGGTGGATCAGATCTCAATTTACTACTGAAACTGCTAGAATTCATTTATTCAATTTCAAAAAAAAAAAAAAAAAAAGCAGCTTAATTCTCTTCCTAACACTTAGCAAATCAGGAGGAACTGTACTTAACTCATCTGAGCTACACCAAGTATGAAAGAGGGAGAAGGAAAAGGAAAACTAGGCCAGATAACATACATTGCTGTCAGTTGTTTTAGTGTTTGAATAATTCATAAATGTTTTGATGAAAACAATTATGAGATTAAACAACAATATGAGGTTACTGTGTGTTATTTTGAAAACATATTTATAAAGCTTCCATAGTACCTACGCTGAAGGATGACTTTGCTTATTGATGAAGCACAGAATAAAAGCTGTTTCTCAAAACACAAAAATTTATAAATACATATTTCAAAAGCATAGAAGAGGCCAACAAAAAGGACTAACTTGAAGATATATTCCTAACTACCATTTTCTAAAAGCAATGGAGTAAAAAGGCATTCCAGTAGAACCTGCAGAAGACAGAAATGATAGGTATCCTTTTGACAGAGGAGGGAACAAGGGAGAAAAGCAGAGCACAATGTATGCTGTGTACACATATACACTATTTAATTATCAACTGATTGCCTTGTAATTTGACTTTTTACTACTTCAACTCCAACAGTGTCTAGAGGCTTCAAACCAGCAGACATTATGCACCATGAAAACAGCACAGTGCCAGCCAGATTCCTGCTCAGGAGCTGTGACAGGGAGTAGTCTGAGAGATGAGGTGCAGCTTCCAGTTTGTCTGGGCCATTTTTAAGAGATCTTCGACTTTTGTACTGAACAGGCGTGTGAGACAATACGGGAAAGAAAATGACCTCTTCTAATGGAGAAATGAGGCATAGAAAACTTAAAAGCCTCGAGCCAAGTCACACGTGAAGCCAAGAAGCGAGCCCAGGTGATCTGGGCTCCACTCCAGTGCCCCACCATGACCCAGCGCCTCTCCTGGCCACCAGATCACAGCAGATCTTTGGCACCACAGGATCTACAGCCAGAGGTGAAGGACATGGCATAAAGTGAACATGAGCTACAGGCACTGAGCACAGACAGCTCTTGGACAAGTTACCAAACAGTTCACACCACCACCAAAGCAGAGAATATTCCTCTGAGAAGCGCTGAACTTCCATGAGCAAGACTGCAGCAAACTGAATTGCCAAAGAGAAACGAGATGCTCCAGCCAAAAGAAAACAGAGCTGACAACAACAACAGATGGGAAGAGGAGGGAAGGAGAACAGGAACACAGCAAGATGATGTGAACCATAAGGAAAAAGCATTCTAGTCTGTGGGAGGGCCTAGGTAGCCAGTTAATTACTCATCGAGGTTAGTAGCTATTTATTATTATTATAAATACTTAAGCCAAGCCACCTCAGTTGTGCCTAGGAGCGCTTACATAAGGCAGACGACACGCAGGACAGCAATGCTGTTGACTGGTAGCTGAACCTTCCACGTTACTGATGAAGTAACAGACTATATTATTTAGTATGAAATTTTATACAGGAAAACAAACTTCTTTGACATGGAAGCTCATTTAAATAGAGGTCCAATTGTTTTACTTTAGAGCAGAAATACGAGCTCCAAAATTTACCAGCACACTTTCCCCTGGGGCTAGCCCTAGCTCATGTGATGTACCCAGCCAACAGAATAACAGTTTCAGCAGAATTTAAGCCTTCAAAAAAGAAATACTTGTCTCTTCACAAGAAAAATAAAGCCCAACATATTAGCTGTCATACCCAGACAGCCTATTAAAATAGCCTTAAGCATGAACTATTTCTTTCGTCTAAAAGAAGCTGCAGGTATCTGGTGGCCAATTTTTGAAACTTGCCTGAACTCTGCTCCGATGGAAGTGTGACAGGCTAAGCCTGGAGGAGAAGGAAAGGTCCCTCCCCAGGAGCTTCAGCTGGCCACAGAGGAAGGGAATGGCCACCCTTGCCATTTCACACAGAATAAAGAAAACTGATCAAAGTGTGTCCCGCTGAAACATATTTACCCCACAGATAAGTTCGATCACATTCTGGAGTAATTCTATTTAACCCAGCTAAGCTTCGAAGTTCATGTAGATGCCTGTGTGTATATACACATATGTATATAGAGCTTCCCAGGTTTTTCAGCTAGTGACCAAGGAGTATTGTATAAATATTTTAGAAACGTTTCTGGAAACTGAATTTAGCCCTTGCTACTGCCAATCGCTGCATTTGCAAATCAGGCAAAAATCAACCAACCAACCCCCCCCAAACAAAACAAAAAAAACCCACAAAAAAAAGAAACAAACCCCCACAGATAGAAAGATATGCGAAGTTCAGTCTTTAAAATGGTCGTTATCATTTTTTCCTCCCAAATGATATGTTAGAATATTGTTACCATGGTAAAGTGAAGGTATGCAGTCAACTACTGTTTTGCTGGGCTCCTTCTGACTACTTGTAGATAAGCTGCAGATTCAGGATAAACTATGACCAAATTTTGATACATTCATAAATTTAAAAATGTAATTCAGCTATTATCGCATAAAAAGTGGTTTTAAACAATTATTTCCCCAATTCCTCTCCCATGTCCCACCCTGTACAACGAGGCTTTCCGGCAGAATGCAGATGTACAGTTTGAATTCAGGAACCCTTTGCAGATGTTGAATTTTACATGTGTATGTATTCCTATGGTGATCAGTGCATGTGCTGGAAGAATGCTACACGTGTGTCCCAAAAGAGCCCACTGAAAATCAACAGTATTCGGCTACCGAAGCAATTGTGCCCCAAAATTAAAAAGGTTCCTTTGCAGTGTTATGTCCTATCAGGCTACCAATTATGGCTACTTTTAAAATACCAGTGGCTGGTTTCTTAACACAATTTCATAATTTAGGGACAGAGAACATGTGTATCAATTTCTTGCACAATACGTGTAGTTGGTTGACTAAACTAAGGATTACTAATTTTTGACATTTATTTCGCCTCAAGAATTCTCTCCTGATGCCACACTCTTGTGTCCTAACCCCCAAACGTAAAGAAAACATGACTCATAATCACAGCTAACATTATTACCTTTTTTTTTTAATCATGCTGCAGAACCTTGCTTCAATTCACTCTCGGTATCACAATAGAATTTGCAGGAAGGGAAACCATGGTAACCAATTAAACGTGCTACAGCAGATATCTACTCAAAAGAACATGCAGTACCATCACACTTCAACGCCTACCACTGGTACAATCTCTACCCATTTCCTCTTTATCCCCATCCTAATTATTCAACAAGCTCTCAACCACAAAAGGCTACATTGCGAGCCATGTCTTATTGGTCCTGTCATTTGCCATAGGTCCCAGCATTAAGCGCTTTATCACTGTTTTGCCCAATTTAAAAGCAGATCTAATACCTCCAGGAGTTAATTAGGAATTGTCAGTTCTTTTCATCTGTTTGGAACATCTAATTAACATTACAAAGTATTTTATATATTTTTATTGTCACAGAGACTTGCTGACATGTATGGACACACATGTATACCTACAATAATTTTATCTTGTTAGTAATTTTTTTTAAACCCTCAGGGCTGCAAAAAAAAGTCAGTGGAATTCTCTGATTAATTAATTAGTAAACATCTGTGAATTCTGCTGTGCTCTTTCTTTTTTTTATATTTTTTAATAAGCTATGAGAAACCACATCCATGATTAAGTACAGGCATTAGATATAGTAGGGTGCGATTTACTGCTCTCATTTTTGTTTATGCTTCATTCTCTTTTATCCAGTATCTGAACTGATACAATTTCACAGGCCTTCTTGGGCTCCGAACATTGATTTTATTTGAAGGACAGCTCTGAATATTTAGCCAAACTCATACACTTAAAACAACATTTAAATTAGCATTTTCTTTTTCCCTGAGAACATACTTCTACCTCTGTAACAAATTCTGAGAAATTTGTTTTCTGAACACAAAACCTCTTTTGTTTCAAATTTAGATTTAAAAGGTAATATATCTTAAAAAGAGTAATGATGCAAATTAATTGCACAATAACGGATGAAAGTAGACAAAAATAGCTCATCAGATGATGATCAAAATGCAGCTTCTTATATAAGTTGAACGCAGATTTTATAGCAACTCAACGACAACCTTAATAACTGAAAAGTTTTTGTGGGTAAGAATCACTTTTTCTACCTTATTAAAGAAAGGGAAAGATTCAAAATCTTCTCTTTGAACTCGGTTAACTATTCTATAGCAGTGCACTAAGAATACTTAGCTGCCTTGGTAAAGCCTGCAAAAGCTATTATTTGTCCTGCCCTATATCTGGTCATTTAATCGGTGCTAGGCTGTGCCTGTAGCTAGTGCAGCTCAAGAACAAGACCTTTAGATTTACTAAAGCTAAGTCTATAAAAGCATCAGAGCCTAATGCTCCACAGTGGTCAAAAATAATTTCTTTCTTTGTTCTCTAAACCTTTATAAAACTCCATGGGCCACTTCATCCTGAACAGGATGTGCAGTCCTGGCCCCCTCATCTCCAAAAGATCATCACAGAGTTAGAGAAAGATGACAGAGATAATGAGGGGTACGGAACAGCCTCATTACAAAACCTGAATGTATGGCCTAGGACTCATCGACCTGTAAAGAGAACAATAAGGGGGACGTGAGGGGTGTGGAAAAGGTAAATAGAGATCAATTGTTCACTGTTTCTCATAATACAAAACCTAAGCAGCATCAAATAAAATTGTGAGATGGAACCTTCCAAAAAGGGACACTGCTTCCCGTAAAACCTAGTTAAGGCACAGAACTCACGCTCCAGTTGCAGACAGCGAAGTCTACAAGGGTTCAAAAACGTGCTCAGAAAGTCACTAGAAAAAAAAAATCAAAAATGTCTCCCTCCAAAGCTTGAAAAAATAGCAAAGGTAATAAATTCTGCTCAGTAGTCCCTGAATTGCAAATTTTCAGAGGCTGAAAGAGCACACCAGAGAACTACTACTACATGTTCATCTTGTTCTTATACTTTTCTTTCAACGTCTGCTATTGATAGCTACCACAGGGTGGATACTGGACTATGAACCGGTCCTTTGATCTGACCCAGTGTGTTCATAGTCAGAGAACTTGATAACACAATAAGAGAGAGATAAAACTGGAGAGAAACTCTTTGCAAACAATTATCCAGATCTCTTCTCAGATCTGCCCAATTTATTATAACTTAAGACATCCCTTAGAATAAACTAAAAAGAAGCGAGATGTAGAAAAGCCATGTTAGGAGTAGAAGAGTCCATAAAAGAACCTTCATGCACCAACTGCGTTTGCATTCTGTGCATTTTGGCTGTAGCTGAAGTCTGTAGCTTAGTGTGATTGTCCAATCTGTTCCAGATTTCACAAAAACATGTTTCTATAACTGTGAATTCTGTCTGCCTACAAAGGAGTTAGGATTTGTGGTGTTAACATTTTAATCTTTATCTTCTAGAAAGATAAAGTCGTTTAACAAGCAGAAATCTTCAGTGCAGAACAAAGACAATCTGAGTATCTCTGGAAGATGCCCAATGTAAGCACACTCTAGAATGGAATAAGGGAAGGAAGTATACTCTAAAAGGGAATACAATGAGGATAGAAACAGAATTAGAGAATATGGTTGTTTATGGCTGTTTTCTACCTATAATATAACCCTCTGTGAGGTGATCTTTAGTAAATCCAGAAAAAGATGAATACTTCACAAAGTTGAGCTAGTGTTCATTAATCTCTATCAGAACTGCAGCATAGAAGATGAGGAATTCACGAATATTATACTATGTTTGTGCAGTCATAATAAATTTTCTGAGCTCCACCTTTATCTCTCACTTAGCTTGCTTTGTAGCCAAACTTTTTTATTTTAGCATTTTTTCTAACTTCCAATTTAACTATGTTAGAAATTTTCCCAACACAGCAAATACCTGATGTTGAAGTTGATTAAATAAACTGCAATATAAAATAAATCAATCAAACAAGAAACACCAGGATATCTTCCTTTCTGAATTCTGAGGACACAGAGGATGCAGAGCCTTATAGAATCACAGAATAGTCTGGGTTGGAAGGGACCTTCCCAGGTCATCTAGTCCAAGCCCTCTGCCATGGGCAGGGACATCTTCAACCAGATCAGGTTGCTCAGAGCCCCATTCAGCCTGATCTGGAGCGTTTCCAGGGATGAGGCCTTTATCACTAACACCAAAGTATTAGACAAAACAGAACTACAATTGGAACTAAATTCAAAACAACTTCACCAATGTCTGGCATGAATACAACACTGACATTTTAAACATCAGCTACAATAGCTGGTGCAATCAAATGTAGCATTCAAAGCGTTCCATGATGATTTGAGGAACTGACTGGTTTCAGTACTCAGGACAAAGCACAATAAGCTTGTTTTTTCCATTGCAGACTAGGAGTATTTCATTACAGAGACACCATACCTTGCCCCAGAAAGGGTTATGATCCTGTTTCACTAAACTGCACCTCACAATTGGATGCATTGAGTTTTCAGGGTTCCCAGGCACACTGGCACAAATGCAGGAAGGTGACATCTGCCAGAGCTGGGGTGCTGAGCCCTCTGTGCCACCAAATTGCCTGCCCCCAGCAGAAGGACCGGTAACTACAAGACAGGCAACAACCCTGGCTCAATCTCAAGAGCAGCTCATCCTACCCAGTCTTTCCACAAGGCATTTAGGTCTCGAGGGACTGGGATTTTACAGTGCAATCACACTTTACATGTAGTTTCCAATTTGTCCTAATCACAATTGACAAGACTGCCAAAGACAGACAAGTCGGGCAACAAACACATAGAGTGAGACACAGACTGAGAGGATATACAGAGGAAAACAAGTATTTATGTCAACAGTCAATGGGTGCCCCCAAGCATCTAAATTTTACTCAACATTTTCCATTCATTTTCCAAAGCATGTCTGAAAAACCAACAGAAAACATGGATATTCCATTTTATGTTTGTCATTCTGTTACTCACTGCAGGATCAGAGCGCCTCTTCAGCATTGCTGGGTTAAGTTTGTAAAATCCCGTGAAACTTGTTTTGCATCTATTTCTTTATAAAAGAACTAAGAGCTGACCAAATTTCCCTTCCTCCTACATCTTCCAAAGGGTGAAACAAAGGTAAAGAAGAAAACATGAAAATGATGCAGAGTGATCTTAAACTTAACGACTGCTTGAATCACAAAGTGGCATTTAAGCTTAGTATGGAAAGATCAAATTGATTCACACAATTAGAAAAGAAGGGGTGAAATCAGAGACCCTGAAGTCAAAGTCTTTCATTGAACTTGGAAAAGTTTTGCCCGTACATACCACCCTACTGCCAAGTTCCATTTCTGGCCATGGAGATGATGTTCTGAATTCCTACTGGGGTTAACTAAGCTGCAGACAGAGCTACCTTTGCTGTCTGGCAACGTAGCAACACAAATGCAAATGATGGTCTCAAAAAATTCTATAAATTACAGGTAAAATTATATAAATTCATCATGGCAATCACAGCAAACTTCTCACAATCAGGACGAACAAACAGACCACAGAAATTACCCAGTCTTTAAGAGATGCTACAATATCAGCAACACACTCAGTGGGAATATTGGCTAATAGGTATATTCTGCATACATATTCCAGGGAGGGTAAAAATGGAAATGGGGTAAAACTCTGGCTCCAGTCAATGGATATTTCTGCTACACTTCCTAGTAGAGAGAAAAAGAAATCCCAGTGACCTCATTAATGTTTATAAAGACATAAAGGGTGAGTGTCACAAGGATGGAGCCAGGCTCTTCTCGGTGAAAACCAGTGGTAAGACAAGGGGCAATGGGTGCAAACTGGAACACAAGAGGTTCCACTTAAATTGGAGAAGAAACTTCTTCTCAGTGAGGGTGACAGAACACTGGAACAGGCTGCCCAGGGGGGTTGTGGAGTCTCCTTCTCTGCAGACATTCAAAACCCACCTGGACGCCCTCCTGTGTAACCTCATCTGGGTGTTCCTGCTCCGGCACGGGGATGGGACTGGATGATCTTTTGAGGTTCCTTCCAATCCCTGACATTCTGTGATTCTGTGGTATATTTCCCTCGTGTGGAAAACACGGTGCTGCAGTTCACTGAGAGCTTTCAGCTAAGGTACAACAGCAAAGACCCTCATTCCTATACTTGAAAGGCCAACAGCAAGACAACAGAGCGTTACTTGCTGCGGGATGGTGAGCAGCAACCAAGGCCACTGCCCTTAATGAACAAGTCATCTAGATAGCAGTTAAACAGAATAAAATGGCTGCAACATGCTGCAGTTTTGGATTCTGAGGTGTTTTACCAAATGCCGAATTTCCTCAAAATAAATCAACGATAACAGCTTTGCTATAATTTGAAACTGCTGCCCGAACTGATCATGAACAGTATCCATTCTCTTTTCTAGTGGGTATAAAAATCTATCAGGAGCCGGGGCAGGAGTGCTTTGTCTTCAAGCCAGGTGTTAAGACAGCTGTTTTCTTTTTAGCTTTAAATGAATATTGCAAGAACAGAAGTAGATGAAATGGAGTATTAGACTCTAATAAGCAACGCCAATTTATGCACACTGCTAATGCAAACCAGTGTAAACGCCAATAATGTTTCTATCTGGAATCTACTACAGAAAAAAATATCTAAATAAAACACTTTCCACTCCCAAAAAAGAAAACGAATTCATCATAACCTATTATTTCAATATATTCCTATTTTAATTGTAATCTTATTTTACCCATATAAAGCTTTCAGTAACTGCACCTTCTCCTTCAATGTTCTTCTGTCCCACCTAGATTTAAAACTTTGCTAATAATTACCATCTCCCATCTGAGTACTTAGGTGTACAGCTCAGGCCAACATAGCCTCCATTACCTTAAAAGCAATTAAACTATTTAAAACTTACAACTATTTAAGTTCTTTTTTTAATTTTGGTTTTTATTTCACTTTTTAAATTTATAACTGATCCACTTGCCAGAATTCTGCAGAGCAAGGAAACAGATCTGCAAACACTGTTAGCTAACAGGTGTGCTGACAAAAAAAACCCCTCCTGATTTCATGGCCATCCCACAGAGGGACTGGAGAGAATTAATTGCTCTTCAGCAACAGTTAGCTAGTAAGTAACCCACACAGTAGACTCGTCATGTGAACTCATAAGATGCCTTTTATTACTTGACTGCCTGCTCTCCCAATGTCTATGCGAGGTCACATCTGTAACAGCAGCAGAAGAGCAAAATGAAGCACCACCAGCTAAAACACAATTGATATTATCCTGGTGGTGCAAATAATAATGAATGTTAGTACTTCAGAAGGGGTTAGATAAGGTTAAAGATACCAATCTGTAACTAGGGTAAAAAAGTACCAGTTCATTAAATGCTGACCATGATTTTTTTAAAAAATTAAGACAATCACAAGGAAGTTTATTACTAAGGTCAACATCACAGTACAATCTTTTGCATATTTTATAGATTTTTAAATGAAATATTAATTACCAACCTTAATGCCAAAGTGTAGGTTCCAGGTTGCCGTTGGCTTTCACGAATGAGGTAACTTCCCTCTGCAACACTTAATAATTGGTCGGCTTCCTCCCTTGAGATCATCCCATGGAATCTAAGGAACAAATACTTCTTGAAACATGTGCCTTTCCACTTTTAAATTACCTTTTCCTCTTCTTTCAAAAATCACCAACCACAGTAATTAAAAAAAGAACACACATGAAAATGACTGATCTGCAGGAATCTACAGCTTAAATTAATCCCCCTTTCCACCTGCATTTGATGTCACTTTAAATGGTTTAGAAAGGTTTCTATTAAACAATATCTATGAAAAAAGCATATTGCTTTTAAAATATCCCTCTATCAATTTAACATGTGGAAATAAACACCTTTTCTCCTAGTGGCTTCACATGTTTTGTGCCAGTGGCATGCAATCCAACATTTTGCAGCTTTCAGGAATATGATGGCAATTTGCTAAAATCTTGGGGATTGCATATAATCTCATTAATTACTGGTGTAATACCCTAGCAATACTACACATCTTTTACCAAAATAAGCACAAATAAGATCTACTTTGTTTCCCCATGTTGAATCTATCCATCTTCACCTTAGCAGTCTGAAACAGAAGACTCATATATATACCGTAGACTCAATATCACACTGGCAAAAGCCAACTGGAGGTGGGGGTACAAAACGACAACCCTTTGAAAGTACAGAAACATGTTTTTCCCACTTAAGGTAGCATTCAATGATATCCCTATCCATCAGAAAACGTAGCTGTAATTTTAGGCAGACAAAAGTGATGGTATTGCCATAATAATCTGATGGTGAGCAAGACAGATTGCTTTAAAACACAGAAGAAACAAAGCACCCAGAGCAAACACTCGCAACCTTTTCTGTAACTATCATCAACTAACATGTCCAGATAAACCGCTTTCAGAGGTGCATGTTACTTACTCTCTTCCATAGTATTTGGGTCTGTTCTCTACCTAGAAGAAACAACAGAAACTGTAATGTTTCATAACAAGCAAATCCATACAGTACGCACACTGTCCATAATATGGTATTAAAAATAGAAAGGGATATCATGCGAAAGTACAGACAAAAATCGTTTACCATCCCAGGATTTTCCCTGTGGGTGGAATACAGGGAAACCAAAGGCAGGCCTTTGGGAAACACACTGCACTTCTGAATGGCTTGGAGTGAAAAAGAATGAGCTGTTCGGATCACGTCATCCTCGGAGCTCTGCTAATACAAACTGATGGCATTAAGTATTGCTTGTACAAACTGCCAAAAAGGGGAAACAAAAGATTAATTTCATGGGTGTAAGTGTACTATATTGCTAAGTGCACTAATGCAGTGAAACATCTCTAAAAGTCGTATATTTACAAGTTATCTTCCATCCCAAAGCTCTCAGTGCCACTGCTGCAAGAAATTAAGCCGCTACTATATCCCCTGAGAGGGCAAGTGGTAGATTAAGCCATCATCAAGTGCCCAAGTCCTGCACCCTTCGACTTCACTGACCTGTGCGACCTGTAGTGTCACCTGAAGGACTCACCAGCGGGTCTGCAGATATCACGCTGGGTGACACAAACCCATCTCTGCCCTGGAGACCACACAGTGTAAACGCACACAACATGCAAGGGTGTTAGAACACAACCTGCCTGTCAAGTATTCCAAAGTAAAAAGTAGCTCATCTGCAGTTGTCCAGAAAATTTATAGACAAGTGAGGAACTGCAGACCAGAAACCAGCTCAATAATCTATAATAAAACACCAGATTATCCCTTCTTGCTAAATTTAAAAGAGGAAACTCTTTGGGGAGTAAAAATCAACAATTATACAAACCTGAACTACAAGAGTATAAAATGATCCAGTTATAACAAAACACAAAATACTTCCAGTAAGCTGCCACTTTGGTTTCTGTTTTCCATCTTTTCAGGAAAAAAAGAAAAAAAAAAAAAAATTCACACTCTCCAGTCAGCTCAGTGGAGTATAAATAAGGATTTCAGATGTCCAAAACAACAAAAATACACCCCAGTGTACAGCCTAATGACAACTCTTTCCCATTCCCAGCAAATAAAAAGCTATTCTGATGGTTCATCGCTTCTGAAAAATTATTCAATTGCTGGGAAGATTTATAATGTTCTAAAATATTTCCTTTTCCTACATAATGGTAAATGAGAGTTGACTGATGTGATAACTGTTTTCAAAGGGCCTGAAGAAGCTGGGTCACTCAAAAAAATTTGAAAAAAGTCTTACATTTTTTTAATAAATGTAGGGTATTTCTTCAATAGGAAGATAGCAATGTGAATGGAGAAAAAAGTGAAAACATTTCATTGGTGTTATTACAGAAACTTGCAACAATTCCTAACTAAAACCCTCAAGACAAGACACCAGTCTCAGGCAGTTGTTAAAAAAAGAATCCTGTCATGAATAAGATTTTGTTGTCTGTCTACTGAGATTTTATATTTATCTCAGTGAATACAGTGAATTTATATATGACAGAACTGGAAAACTTACATAGGCAAAAGCATTCCACTTCAGAAATGCATTAGTAATGTGAGAGCGCATCTTCAGAGTACTTACAAATCCTAAACCAAATTATAATATTATATTCTGTGTGCAAACATTTGAAAATGTGAACTGGCAGATGTCTCAAGCAAAGCATCAAAGAAAAGCTCTGTTGGACTTTCAGGCAATTGTAATTGGGTTTGCAGCTCATCTCAGTGGATGTGGAGTTAGAGAGGAAAATAACCACTTCTGTTAACATTGAGTCGTTACTGATCAGTTTTGCCAGCTCACAAAACTTCGGTATTAATGTCAATGTGTAACACTGTTTACTTGTATAAGGCTCAGTGCAACTGGAACCCCAGTTCAACAAGTTTCTATTGCCTGGTTTTTGGTGCTTTGTTTTTTTTTCCATAACTTTTCATATTTATGATATTAGGGGTTTTTGACACCTAGATTGAATGCATCCATTTAGACTACAATGCAACTCCATCAGAACTCAGGAGGAGCCTTCTAACTCACTCAGAATTAGCTGGGCTACACGCACACTCACCACAGTCCACGTCAAATTACTAAACCACACAGATTTCCCATAAGCCAAATTTACCATGTGCGACAGTAAACACAGTTCTCCAGCCTTCTATAATGCTTCTTACAAGTATCGTGACACCAACTTTACCAACTTAGGCAGAAAAGGCGGTGTGGCATTTGTTCTTACTTTAGGTATCCTCAGCCACACCACAACTAGAAATGACGCGCAGCTTTCTCGGCCTTTTGTGCCTGTCTGAACTTCACAAAGTTCCTGTCAGACCGTATTTCTACAAATTACAGTTGCAAGCAACCATGTAGCCTCCAGTTGCATGTGAGCACTGAAAGGGAAAACAGTTCAGATCAGAAGGTTCACTAGCCTGACTCTCACATTCAGTCAGCCTTACGTTAAGGAGATAAAACCAAAATATCCATCTGGACTGGAACTAAAATCCATCTAAGAGAAGAAATATGTTTTTAAGTATCATCAAAGCAGTAGCAAGAAAATGGTAATTTTAACTAAAGCTGTTGGTTTCTTTCTGATTTGGCAGTATTTTTGGACCGAAGTATCATTGAGCACGAGTAAAGGCAGCCTTAGCTACTTCATTTTCTCTTTATCAAGCAAAGATCAGCTGAATGCTGTCTTTTGACTTCTCAGGACTTTCTATTTAAGGGAAAAATTCCCTGTTGCTGTTTGTTTAGCCAATGTTTGGCACAGTTTTAAAAACTGCTTCTAACTTAGAAAAAGAAAAAAAAAAAAAAGAAAAAAATTATTGTGAGGTATTTGTTGTCAGTGTTCTTATTTGTACAGCACTGATGCAAAAGCCACAGGAAAGATTCAGGTGTCACTATTATATCTGCAAGAAACACAAAGGTCAGTGAGATATCCACCATTGCTTCATTTCTGATTTTTTTTGAACTAAGGTGTGAAGCCAATGAAACCAAATTTACAAAGAGATAAATAGGGCAGACGTGGCAAGTGCCTTACAGCAGCTATTCCTTCAGAAAAGAGGTTAGTTACCATGAAAGCTGGGAAATCATTCTGGTTGAATATCATACAGATAAAGCCATCTTTGAGAACAGCTCTAACAATGACATGCATTCTATGTGCCCAGTCTATGCTCTGTTTCTTGGCCACTCACAGAGGCCATTTTCACAAAACTACATAGAGATGTCATCAACAGGCTTGTTAACTACTAGCACTGAATTAGGATGAAATCTTGTAACAGGACAGAAAAGGCCCGTTATTTTAATTATTTCCATCATTTGTCTGTTTGATATTTTTTCACACATACTTACTTCAAATTTATCATTGAGTGCCTTCATATAGCAGTCAAGGATGCCCTAAATATGCCTGCATGTGCACACGTGTATATAAAAGATTATATGCACAACAAATATAAATTCCAGGAAGTCAATACAATATTAATTGGACAAACAATATTACAATTTTAATGGAAGTCTCATGCAGAAGTCAAACATCCTTAAAATGTTACGGAATCATCAGCTTTACAAATGAACATCATAACAGTGCTAAAAGCTTTGGCTCTGCTGCTTCTTCACAATAAAAAATCCCAAATGAATGCAATGCTCTTTTTTCACATCAGCACAACTCCACTAATTTGTGTGTTGCTCTGATATGAAACTGGTGTAACAGAGCAGAAATTCTCTGTATTTGAGAAGCATTTCATGTTAAGTAGGTCATTGTGTTGAATACACCTCTCAGTATCAGAATTTGTACAACACGTGCCTTTGCACCTCAAATAAAAGGTTGGGTTTCTTACAGTGTGATTTCCAATTATTCTTTAACAAGTGCTTTTTCCCCTAATCATCACCCTTGCTTATGTCAACAAGTGGAATACAATAAGGCAAGAAGAGCACATTACGTGCTAATACCTTACTGAATTACATGTTGTTCCCTCCTACTGACCTCTCTCATGTTCTGTGGACCAAAATCCTCTTCCTAATATTTATGAATTTGTTTATACAGCTGAATAATTCAACCACTTAGGAAAAGATTTTGCTCCCTACTGACTCATGCATGGCTGCTAATAGAAACCCAGCTGAGAGTGAGCAGATCACAAAGCTCAACACTAGCAGAAGAGGCTGAGAGCAGAGAGAAAGGTTAAACATGTTACCACTTGCTAAATGTATTTTCACTTCAAAACTGGCTCAGCTGCATGAACTGTTCAATACTTAGAATGAAAAACACTTACCTGCATTATAATGAATCAATGCAGAAATAAGAAAATGCACACTGATAATAAAGGTAGAATTGAAAGAATACATTAAGTAAAAATAAGCTTCAAAGAGGTTTTCTTGGGCAAATGGATTCTTTAATGAGAAAATGAGTATTTAATATGTTCTGCTCCATGGCTAAATACCTGCAACTGACTGATTCTTTCGTAGCTCTATTTTATTTAGTTCAATTCTCACTAGTTTCTAAAACCTGCAGATTTTATTTCTCAGTTTCTACAACAATGTTCGTGGTGCAGAAACAGGTTTATTCTGCAGTTCAGGGGCTGGGATGAAGCTATTTTAAAGCACAGAATTTCTCTCTTTTTTTTTGTTCCCTCTGGCACAGGGAAAGTTTTATACTTAAAGTTTGTCATATGTTATAATCTTGTTTTGGAATAAATTCATAGAAATATGATATTATAGACACTAACGTGTTGCATTTCTTTCTTCAATGATGACAGAACATAGCAGAGTGTTTTGACGGGTTGTGGTACTTTCGCCAATCCCCCATTGATTTTAACAGACAGAGGAGCACCTCTCTCTGTAGGGATGCAATACACTCAGGTACCCTCCCAAAGTTCTTGAATGATAAGTTCCTGCAGGACATACCACTCACCCACAGCAAATTTTCTTCCCTAAAACAGTCCAACTTTTCAATTTGCCACCTGTATAATAGCTAATAAAATTCTATATTTATCAGTATTAAAATTCAGTGATAACAAGGATGAGAAAATAATAGTGGCCAGTGTGATTTGTATTTGAAGCAGCTTTACACAAATGCTTTTACATTTGGCTGGCAAAAGTAGGTCTCTGGTTCTAAAGAGAATGCAATCTGGATCCGATCAATAGCTGAAGGATTACCAGCACTCCAGAGGCAGGAGACATTTTCCATTTTCAGGTACTGTATACACCTTTATATCTCTGCTTTATATGACTGGATAGGCTAATGGTATTCCAAGAAACACAACAAAGAAGAACTTAGTATATAATTTGCTTGTGACTTCTTATCACCTAGGGCAAAAAGACCCCAAAGCACTTCTCTGCAGTTAAACCAGCACAACATATAATGCCAACATATCTTATTGACTATGTTGGACCCCTTTATCAGTTTACAGTTTCTCCCTGGCTACGGGGTACCTATGCACTGTGCAGTCAACAAGCAAAACAGTTACAATCATCATGTTATCTGCTGTAAGATTTCCTTAACTGTGCTGGTACTTTCCCACTCCTTACACTTCCATTCATTTCTGCTATGTTTTGTTGTGGTTGTTGTTGTTTAAAGAAACCAAAAGGAAAATAGAAAAAAATGAAGGTTCTGATTCTGTAAAAGCTAAGACATTGTCCTGGTTTTGTTAAAAACAGGACCAGTTTCTCTTTCAGTGAATTTTCCTTTCAGCTAAGTTCTTCTTAGTAACTGCCCTTTTCTGAAGTTGGATACGTGTTTTGGTAGACATAGCAATGGAATGCAAGGTCGCTGATAAGAATGCACGTAGTGTATTTGCAAGGAGGAGCGAACTGAACAGGTGACTAAAACTGACCACCTAAGTATTCCATCCCATCCACGCCATACATCATATAAAGGTGGGAGATCGCAAGGATCTCGCTCTCTTCGACTATGGCCAGCATCTGGGAAGGACCCTGCCTGCAGTCCCTGCGATCCGAGGCCTAGCGACAGATCCTGCATCCTTGAATCCAGTTCCAGTTTGCTGCAGAATCCAACCCAGGACTTCCGGGTGCCTGCCCTGCAGCTGCTAGAGCAGTGCAGAGCTGGGAAAATTCAAGATTTGGTTTGTATATTTTGTATTATTTTCACTATTTTATTAGTAGCATTAGTAAAACATTTTTAACTTTTTCCAACTTGCAAGTCCTTTCTCTCTCTTTGCCCTCCTGTTGCCTTTCCTTAGTGGGGTGGGAGGGCTGGGGGCGGGGAGGGTAGGGGGTTAGCAAAGCATCTGCAACAGCTTATTGTTGCCCTGCAATTAAACAGTGACAAACATTCACAAGTGAGGTTCTTGAAGTATCTAACTGAAGAATTGTCACTCATAACCACAAGTGCCAGGCAACTTTATAAGCACACAACATCAGAAAGTCTGTCATTACAAAAGTAAACCACAGCAGGGCTCTCAGATGAGACCCAGCAAATAAAAGACTACAGTGATTGTACAGGCAGAGTGTCAGTGCCTCAGTGAACAGTGTCAGAATGCTACCAAAAACTCCACATACATTCTACAATATGCATATATACATATACACACACACATTCTAGCACTTCTTCCACCAGTGAAACACTTTTGAGGAGAGGAAGGAAAAAACAACTATTCAAACAGCACTTAACAACAATAAACACAATCCACTGGAGGCAGGGAATAAAATACTTCATCCAATCCAGGTGAGCACTCTACAATCGCTGTAAAATCCCAAACCTGAATTACAAGACTAAGCTCCTACAAGACTTCAGATATTTTGTATAATAATGTAATGGAAAACCCTATCATAGAGAACACACAAAACAGAAGATAATCTTCCTAATAATGCTGCAATGGGGATAAAAAAATTGGAAAAGCTCCCATTTTTTCACAGCTCAGATCTTCTATCGATCTCTTCTGAAAATCTCCATTCCACCTTATCTGATATCTGCACAACGACCTTAACAAGAATACCCCTGCTTGGACACTCATTAACAGTAGAAACACTGGTTAAAACGAAACCTTTTTCTACTTTGCTTCTTGAAAAATTCATGTATTGTTCTTTCCTACAGCTGTGTCTTGCTTAAGTGCAACCAGCTATAGCTATACCTTTAATAAAAATTAAAATCTATCAGATTAACCAAGGAAAACAGGAGTGCTTCTACTAAACGCAATATTTCACTTGTGTTAAATCTCTACTTTTTATCTTAAAAATTGACAGACTACTTCACAGAATCACAATTGGGCATTTGAAAAGACGACAGAGAAACATCTGTTTAATTCTGTAAAGTAATCCTCCTTGTGATCTAGACTGTAAGCTATTAATGTTCCTGACAGTGCTACGTCCCTCTGTATTTAATACTATGTCAAAGTGACTAACATATTTCAAAGATTAATTTCCTTTCTCTTGGCACATGATAAAAATGTTTAAGTTTTATTGCAGCAATGCCATAACTTTCAGCGGTTATCCAGCAAGAGCTGTGTTTTGTAATGCTACTTAACAAGTCAAGCCTAACACTTCAGCATTTTTGAAATTGAAATAAATGTTTCCCAGGTTTCTCACCAAAGCTGCAAGAGAGACGCAGTCATGAGTAAAGTCTGGCTGGCAGGGACGTTTGGTATCAGTGAAACCTGCAGCACGACAGCTCTGGAGAGGTGCTACTTGGCATGCTCGCATGTTCAGGGTCTGCCTCATCAGCCAACCCTGTGAGCAGGTGCTTCTGTATCACTGTGTATCAACAGGATCCCGTTGTTACTCTTTGGATCCTTAAAAATATGTGGCTCTGCATAGCTTAGCTACTAGTATTAATGAGTCTTAAGTACTACAACACAAATAACAGCACCAGGGAAGGTTTCAGCCTTGCCTCTGTAGATTTATTGCATGCATCTTGCAGCGACATGTACAAACAGGTGCACAGTTCCCCTCTCCAGCTCTGCTCTTGCTTCTGTGAATTTATGACCCAAAAAGGAGGAAAAGGCATGTTTCTGTGTATCTAAGAAAATTTAGCCAATAAATGATTCTCGGGTGAAAACACTGTACACAAAATGCTTTTTAATTCAACTTTTAGATCAAAGGGATTTCCAGGTACCAGTGCCCCCAAGGGTACTTACTCCAATCACAGCACCAAGAGTCCCAAGGAACCACAGTTTGGGTTGGACACCACGAAGTATAGACTTGGAATTACTGGACTCTATAAAACTGAGCCTTTATAATACCCACCTCACGAGTGCAGGTTATCCTTCTGGGATGGGGAGCTTCCTGTTGCAACTGATACACTGGGAGAAGGCAGAAGTTAAATTCTTATTAATACAGAATCATTGTATAAGTTAGAAGTTAGGCATTTTAACATTAAATATTGCTGTTTAAATAAAGACTACTTTCTGCAAGACAGTGCAAGGATACATATGTCGAGGTCTCAAAAAATACTTACAAGAGGTCAGAAAAAAGAATGTTGCTAGCTAACCAGGTGAGACCAGTCAAGTTTCCATCAGGCAGATCAGAAAAGGATTAATGACAAATGCAAATTAAACTTTATTATATGTCAAATCAGGCTGCTTTCAGATTTTCTTCAGTAAGCAGATGGAGTCCCACCCTACTATGCTGGGCACACACTCAGTCACCTGAAACATGTCAAGACTTGACAAGAATCATTCAGAACTTTGCAGAATCAAACCCTCTGCTTTTGCCACTGCTCCGTGATGACCTTTCTGAACAAGAAGAAAAATGGCCTTTGCAATTGCAGATCTAAAGACATCAGGAGTTGTACAGCAGACTATAACAGTTAAGGTCCAAATTATGACACATGCGCACACTTACTAGTACCTTCCCTTCTCCTTTTTTTCTTTTTTTTAAAATTAGCCTCATGAAGCCAGAATAAATTTTAGGAATCAGTTGTAAATTTAACGGTACTAATGTGCAGACATTCTAATATAATACCAAAAGAGTGACTCTCAATTTCTATCCCAAAGGGAGTTTGATTTGGCAAGTCACCTTCAAAATGAGGCTGTCAATACTAAGTATTTGAATAGTACTCTAGAACTGAAAAAATGGACATTTGGAATAGTAATCTTTTAAAATTAAATTATGATTCAATCGTTAGTACTAAACACCAAGGTCTAATAACATATGCTGTCACCTTCTTCAGGTTACAAAACCATACATTGATTTAACCTGTAAGATTTGACTTCATTACACTTCTTATTTGATCATGAACCTGTTCCATTGACAAATGCTGTGTTTATGTGCTAAGTTACATAGGAACAGAGAAAATAGCAAGATGATATGGCAATCATAAGATAAAATGGAAAAATTCACTCCCTTTGTCCCAAAGAAAAAAACTGATGTTTTTTCCTGACATTACTAAAATCAATCCTTACCTTTCTATATTGGTATTACAAAAATGATTTTTGCAAGTGATGAAGAATCGCACATTAGTATATAAAACAGTAATTTTCATTTCAAGCATTGCACGATCATTTATTTCGCCAGCATACGGATTCCCTAGCTTCTGTTGTAAAAGTCGCATTTGATGGCACTGGGCCTTGTCCATATCTAAGTCTGAGAACTGTAGAGTCAACTTCAAAAGAAGAAAAAAAAAATTACGTAGCAAATAAGGATTTCTCCGAATTTCACGGAAAAGCAGTGGTGACCCGCAATCAGCGTGCTCTGCAGAAATGGCTAAAAATCAAGAACTGTGTCCCACCTTACTTCAAGCTAGGTTGAAAACACTTTCTGGAAGGAAGTTCCTGTTCTCCAAAGGCAGCATCTTTCTCCTCTTCCAGTCAAACACACAGCAGGCAGACTAGTTAAGTTACAAACCAGGATGCCTATTCCTCCTCCTCTAATTGATGCATACAATTCAAACTGTTCACACCAGCTTCCTTGCTGTAATTATTGCCAAGGAAGTTAAACAAGACATCCCTCTTCATCCGCCGTGAGACAGAAATATATAACAATCAAACCCCATGACTCTGTGCTTAATTCCGACCCATGCGACGGGTTCACCATGGTGACCCGTGATGGTGCAGTGGCCACACGTACATTTGCACGCAGCTGAGCCTTCAGCTCCTGGCAAGCTGCAACGAGGATTTGGTACTGGAGAGGTTGGATCCCCCTGTTATAGATGATGGCACGGAATAAACCGAACAAAGCGTCAGCGTTCCCCGAGTTCACAGAAGGTACAGAGCTGTGATTCACTTGCAATGCTGACAACTGAGAGAAAAATGAGCAGATCTCAGAAACAAGTATTGCAATAATGACTAATGATGTTTAACACCAAGGACCAAATGGTCTCAGTTTTATTTTTTAGCCCTCTGCTGCAATAAAAAAGTTTGTTCAAATCATTCTGTGTGAAAATTCTTTAATAGTAAGTGTCTGACTTGGCACATGACAAGCTACTGGCAAAATAAGTGATGACTCAAAAGGCACAGACAGGCTTTGCCACCAGATCCACAAGCAGACCAAGGTCCCAGCCATCTCAATTACATGACAGCAATTGCATATGTTGGCAATTATTAAAAACTGTTCAAAATCATCCATTTAAAGAAAACACTGAAGGCAGACAAATTAAAAGTCTTCAGCCTTTTTTTAGACTTGTTGCCTTTCTATTTTCCTCATTTAACATAACTGTATTTTAAGAAACCCTGACATTCCTAGACTGTTAAGGCACATACAGTTTTGCCAACTCCTGTAATTTTTCCTACAAATTTTACAATATCTGACTATTCACTTACAGCCTAAGCTTTCTGAAATTTATTATGAGATGTTCTCACTTACAGAAGTCATCTAACGGTCATATTGCATAAAAGATATTGACCGTGTAGCTCATGATCACTTTAACAACTCAAAAATTGGAAACCTAACCCAAACAAGGCTGACTTACGAGTTTTAAGGCCTAACGCTGATTTTTTGAATGTGTCAGGTTGGCAATGGCAGGGACAGAACAGAAACAACCAACCTCTGTGAGCTGTTAACAGAAAAGTTGCTGATAGAAAAGCTGTTTTTCTAGTGCTCATTTAATTCTACTATATATGCTTTAGCTGAAAAAAACAATTTAATCTGGTCTCTTATACGTACTTTCTTTCTAACCCTAGTTTTCACCAAGCCTTTGAGGCCAACCCAGTGTCTCCAATTGTAAAGAATATCCCACTGCAGGATGGAAAACTTTTTGAAATAATTATATTTTATTCAGCTGCTAATTCTCCCCAAACTTTGTAGAGGCACAGTTTCATCATGTGAAATATTGCTTGGGCAAATCCCTTTAGCCAGCCTGAAGACACCAAGCCTGGGAATATATACAAAAGAAAATGCAAATGTAAGTTTGACATCCCTAAACTGTTAAATGTGTTAAACACACAAACATTCTGTTTTGAAAATCTGCTTTTAACAGAAGAGTCATCTCCTTTCTGTGGTTCCTTAAGTCTCAAAATGTCTCGCACCTTAGCTCTTCTCTCCACAATGAACAAGAATTTAGAGGTGAGACACTGTGGGAAGCTATGATGCTTTGCCATGGTGCCATTTGTCTCGTGTTCCCTTCAGTCTCCCTGAACCTCCATCAACAATTACAAACAACAGGTTATCCCTTTAAATTTAGAAGTACAAAAACTGTCCATGTAAGTTTGGTGGTGGTTTTTGCTCATAGTGGTGTTGTTGGTTTTATGTGTTGTGGGGTTTGGTTTCTTTTTTTTTTCTTTTGATTGTTTTGTTTTATTTGTTTTGGTTTTGTGGGTTTTTTTGTGTGTTTGTTTGTTTGTTTTTAATTAGGAATGAAAACCAGCAAGTGATGAAATGCCCAAAGGAGTGGCGCCCTGATCTCAGGACATGGGGCCGGGACCACTGCCCTGCACAGCACCGACACCAAAGAGCTGCAGAGCCTGGGCAGGCTGGTAGGAAAGCAGCTCCTTCTAGTTAGGGCTGCAAAAAACACCTACTTGTGATTTGGCACGCCAGGCCAAACAAATGCTCTCATTTTACTACATCAGAAAATTCTGGGGGGGAACTACTTATTTTGAGTTTTTCTAACCAGCTCAAGTCTCAGCTCCTGTGATGCACAGGAGCCCTAAAATTGTGCAAGTGATACCAGCTTTAAAGCACAAACAGAGTTTATGCAATCCCCAGTCTAGGCAGCCAGACCAACATAAGCCAGACCCACACCGGAGTGGGAGCACTTACGTTAGTAAGGTGCAGAAAATTTACTTCTCTAAATAATCTGCATTCACTTATCCTTGAGGATAAACAACTGCACCTGTCTCTGAAGAGTAATGGACCCCTTGATGCTTCTTAACTCACATTCTGATGAAAAGAAAAATGAGCCTTTTAAAGCACCCGACTGACACATTTTCAGCTCTGACTTGGAAAAAAAAAATCCATTGAGATACTTACAGTAAGATTTCCAAACAGGCGGTCTGTATTCATCAGTATCTGAAAGAAAAACAACAAATCTTAAAGTTCTGTTGGAAACGTTTTAACACAGAAATAACCCTGCAAAAGCACTTCCAGATTAAGACAAATATTGCAGCTGGATTCCAAATTATTTTTTCTATCACAGTATAGAACAACCTGTTAAAAGCTCCCCCTTTACTTAAAATGAAAATACGAAGAAGTATTTTCTTTAGCAAGATAGAATAAAAGCTATAGAGACACATTTGCAAAATGGCAAACATGCAAATTAGAAGCCAAAATACCTGGGGGGGGAGGCATATTATTTTACTATGTATGCATCTGTAAGTTCCCTTTTAAATTACACTAGAAGGATTTTTTCTTAACGTCAATTTATACACCGATAAATCAGCTTTCATCCAATTTATTCCTGCCATTAGCTTTTTCCTCTTCTGGATAGCAATTAACAACTCCTAAAATAAAATCAGAGTATGTAAGTACTATGAAATATTTTGTAGGAAAGCAAGGGTTTTTCATACTGAGTACAACCTCTGCTTGGAAGCAGTCAGTATGTAGTAAAAGCAACAGCATATTTCTAATTTCAAATTTTAATTATCTAAGAAAATAAATAGATAAATAATCCCAACGTATTCTAAGCGCTGTCTCCCTTATGACTTGCTGACGACTGATCTGATATTTTGAGCTCAGAGCTCTGTTGCAAACATCATCTCTGATCCCCCATTTTTCCAGTCTGGCCAGCGGCAGTTCCGATGCTGCCGGGCAGCGCGGTGTTCTGCGGTGTTCTGCGGTGTTCTGCGAGGTGCCGTGCTGACCTGCCCCAGGGCTGGCGAGGGGCTCGGGACTCCTGACCCCGCAGGGTGATGAGCCGGGATGGCCGGGCAGCTGCACAGCCAGCCTTGCCGTCTGAACCTGCTTCTCAGGGCAGCATCCATTTCTGGGCTCCGTTTGCAGTTGTCTGCTCACGGGAACTACGTGCGGCATCCAACAAATCCCTCATTTCTAGTTTTTATTATGAGGTTATGTCAAGTTCAAGCAATCTGGGAACCTGTTGCTTGAATTTTGGCCTGTGTGGCATCTCCACTTTAGAGTCCTTAAGGCCTCCAGAACCGAGCCTGAAGCTGAGAAAGGATTATGTTTTGTCTCTCCTTATGACAAGCAATCTGCCTCCTTCAGATACTTGCTTTAGTCCATCTCTGCCACCTACAGTCATGTCAAAATATCTCTAAATTAGAGCTTAGTGGAATGAGATATTTTCCAGTGTAATTGGCACAGACTGCCCAGACCCACCCAGCAGTCTCCCTGCCCTGCCTGAGCTATCATTTTGCTCAGTTTTTCACCCTGTATTTTAGCGCTACACATGCAGACGGTGCAGTTCTTACGGACTACGTCGGTGGTAGCAGGTTTTATAAATACGATTCGTTATGCCTCTATTATTAAGGCAGCACTTATTCCAACTACCATCCCCCAGAATACGATGGGGTTTGATCTTTGAAAGGTTCTGCAGATGTGCTACCATGTCCTGGGGATCGGCCAGAGCCCCTCAAATCTGCACGCAGACCTTCAGCAGCCTGGGCTGCACTGCACTACGGCACTGAAAGAAAATCAGCAGCAACAGATGCAGCCACGGTTAGTCATTCCTACTTTGATGCCTTTAATTAAGGCAGTGCAAGTCGATTCATTCCAGAAGCATTGTAATGTGATCCTTTGAACTGCAATGTCACTTGGACAAAGGACAAAACTCTAAGTAAAACTAATCAGTTCAATCCCAGAAGACAACTCATACCCCACTCGCTGAATTTTCTTTTGCTGTGGTCTGTTTTTTCGGCAACATATGCACCCGTTGAATTTACAAATAAATAATTTGTAAATTGACAACACACTGTATTTGTAAACTATGAGCTGACTGTTATGAAAATACAAATATCTTGGCAGTTTAACCTATACTTGCTCACACTCAAGACATATAATTGTTAGAACCAAGGACAGCATGATTGTAAAAGTGAAAAGCAACAATATTTGTGCCAAACAAAAAACCCCAAGTCTTGTTAAAGTCAGGCAAGAACAGCAGTAACTTTCATACAACAAACATTTAACTTTCAGAAATTGGAAGGAATGATTTATGTTATGCAGCTGTGCACAAGGATTTTGTTAGAAAATCTGTCAGTGAATTTTACTGGCTTTACAGTGTGAGAATACCCTCCAGCCATCCCACACGAGGTAATGAAAAAACCAAAGGTCATTTCTATTATAATTAAAAAAAAAAAAAAAAAAAAAAAAAAAAAAAAAAAAAAAAAAAAAAAAAAAAAAACTGATACAAAACACTGTAGCAGCAAGTACGGCACAGTAACAACGGTGAATCAGAGGGTCTGCAGTGTTTGTTTCTGTGGAAGAACGTTTCTGTTGCTAAAACCACTCCACTACACAAAGATAAAACAGAATGAGCTAAATATCAGACCAGTCTGCTAGTTACCTCTTTTTAAAGATTGATCGATGTGGTCCCATTTAACACATCATCAGTATTTTGAGATGCATTATTAGGAAAAGGGCAGGATTTTTGGATTATGTAGGCTTCCACATACAGCACTTCCAATCAGGCATCCAAAGCACCCAAAAAGCACTGTAAGGCATGATAAAAAACCCACAGAAAATGCTGAACCCAAAATACATTTTCTCACTAACACTGCACCACTTTATAATTAATGCAATAAACTCTATGCTGTCGGTTCTCAGATCTTCTACAGTTCCCATCAGCGCAGTATCTCAGCTCTGCTGTTTCCATGATAAAATAATTTTCTACAATCTGTGCATCATGTTTTATCTTAACTATATTTTCTGCCTAAAATGAGATGCAATTCAGCTTAAAGCTGCTCTTCTCCAAAGGTTTGGAGCACTATAGAAAACATAAATGCATAAACTGACCCTATCAGCATTGGTGAGCCTTTTGCCAGCATGAGGGCACCTCCTCAGTAAGTGCATTTTAGATCAAGCACACTGTGCACGTTCATAAATTGCAATTTCAAACTCAGCCCAGTTTCAAACTGACAGATGCTGGTGCTGAACACTCTTCCTAACCTTTAAAAGCGAAAATGCTCGGTAGTGTCCCACTATTCCAGGCAATGACAGTTTTTTCATTCTTCAGAATTTTGCTCTGGTTGGAAGGGTATATGTTTAAGATTTTATTTTTTTTCACAGCATAACGTGACTTATTCAAATTCTCTACCCTGAATCCATACAGATATCTAATAATTTTCCTGGAATAGATAAGAAAAGAAACAGCTGCATGCCCAAAACTGTACTTTTAAGCTCCTAAATAGAACGGTCATAGTATAAATATGTATGTATGTGTAAGGAAAATATGAAGAATATCTTAAACTTATACATCTCTTGAGACCCAAAGTTATATGCAAAGTAAAGTGGTGGGAGGAAGCAGTGTTCCAGGACACGTGAAAATACTTTCACAGCCCTTCATCCAGTAGAATCAGTTTTTTGCTCTTGAACCAATAGCAAAAATCAAACTCCTCTTCAAAGCAAGCATCTTACAACAGACCCATAACAGCTGGTGCCCCTAGTCCAGGCATGGACCTACTTGGGCATGAACCATCTGCAATTAAGAAGTGACAAGCACAGAGTGTCGTCAGAAATACACGCACAGAAAAGGGCTCTGCCAACAGAAAATCAAGCAGCCATTTAGGAGAAGCTCATACACAGACACAAATGCCATGAGAACATTTCACATTTTTTCACGAACACAAATGTGACTAATTGTGACATTACAACACAGCATTTCCCTTGGTTATTTTCCTTCTTTCTCACCCATTTCCATTTTATCCCTTTCATAAATCTGGACAACTGTAGTACTTTCAGAGCGTACATTTTAACTGTGGATATGAAAACTGTTACTATTGCCTCAAATTGTTTAGACTGCTTGTCTCTGTGTATTCCTTTTATAGAAAGAATAAAAATGTTTACCTTTGCTTGAAATGGTTCCTTCTCTTTTGCCACTGAAGATAAGCCATGCCTAGCACAGAGCAGCAGCAGCTTAACTACACATGGTAACTCCATAAAGCAATTCAGCACTAACTGAGAATTCAGTTTTGTTTTTCTTTTACTGTATGTCACTCCCTGCAGCACAATGATCTGTAACATCATGCTGGAGATTAGTTTAACACTGCCTAGGAGGAAACAATCAGCTATCTGCTGACATAGCAGCTCTTGCCCCAAACTTGGATTTTATTTGACAATAGCCCTATTGAACACAGGTGAGGCCTCAGGTGGTGAACCTTGTGAATGCCAGTTCTCAGCCATGTGGACCAAACATCAACAGCATCAGGAGAAGAAAATCTAATTTTGTGTTTTCCGAACTGATCTGGGACCAAAGAACTGTCTAAACCATAAATATGAAAAGATGCAAGAAAATATAAAACATTCTTCTGTAAGCTATGGCCTAGGTACTAACCAGTAAGCATTAGCATATGTTTTAAGATGCTAATCTTGCTTACTTTGGCAGCAGCATGTGTCAAAATTTAACTCCTAGAGAGATGCAGAGTAGATGTGACCATTTGCTGACCCACACAACAGACTCCTTTTTGTGCCCGAAAAACGACTTCTAGAAAATTCCTCCTCAGTCTCAAAATCTTCCTTATTAGCATTTTCTCTGTGCCCAAACGATGCACGTAAAAATCACTCGACTCACAGAAATAAAGCCACAATTTATTTGCCGGTGAGATTCTCAAGCCACAAAAACAGTGCAGTTGAACAGAAAAAAGTTATTTCACCTCTGTTTTTCAGAGTACAAGTGCCAACAGCATTTCAGAAACTAAGCTCAAGCCATCACGAAACATTTTAAGCAGCAGCCAAGCAGGGCCTAGCAGTGAGGGCTTTTGTACACTCCAACCAAAATAAAACTCAAACAGCATTAAGGTAATTAAAGGATGAATCCAGCCACTGCCCTAGGCAGCGGCAGTAAAACAGATGGGCCACAATCCTGTGGTTTCAGGGTAAATAGCTGGTTCCTGGCCGGGGCAGCACGCAGCAGTGTGGGAAGTCCCTGTGCTCCCGGTGATGGCAGGAGGAGGGGATGGAGATGGCAGGCGGCTCCCAGAAACAAGGCAGAGGGTGCAGAGAACGGCCAGAATATTCCTGTCTATTGCATGTGCTCGGCAGGAGGAAGGGCACCCCCCACCCCGCAAGGTTCTTTGTCACTCCTAGATGAGACCTTGAGATTCACATTTTTTCCACAAAGCCTCTCTCCCCTTCCCTGCTACACCTCTACTATCAGCAGCCAGTAAGTCAAATGGCGACCTGGAATGGGGTCGTGGGCAGAGTCTCGATGTGAAGAGCAAGAAGCACCGTGCATGGCCACTGCCCCTCCCAGCAGGGCCCGCAGAAGCCACCGCAGGCCTGCCCCGGCAGGCCCGGCAGCGCCGCGGACAGAGCCCGCAGGGAAGCTCATTTCAGCCGGTGCGCGGTAAACAAAAGAGAAAGCTGTCGGCAACCTTGCATGAAATGTTTTCTTGGGAACAAACACTTCAGCATTTGGGTCCTCCACCTGAATATAAAAAGGGAAATGATCCTCTGGCTCAGTCTTGTCTTTGCCTTTCAATAGCACACGGGTAACAAATAATTTCTGACCAAAATACCCTGCACAGGCTTACATCACACTTTTAAAAGATATCCCTTTTTGGGTATATTCCCCTTCTCTTAAATAAAAACGATTATACTGTTACATTACAAAAAAACATTAGGGTTTAAAAGTAACCGAATAAATGTTAATCCGAAAATAATAATGCTGTATTAGTCCCTGAAAACAAAGAGATTAATGACAAGGACCTGATGGCACACATGGCCTGGGCCCACGTGGAAAACACATGCGGTTTCACAACTAGGGCATCACAGAATTTCCTTTGGTTTTGGGAAGACACCTGCAGGGCTGAGAACACCCCAGGCAGCGAGCACCATGTTTTCTCCCAATTCCCAAATATACAATATACTGTATGATACCCAGCAATGATGACTGATACTTCTAGACTGTAATCAAGTGTTTAATGCTACTTTAATGTTATCCTTGGCACATGATTTCCTCTGAATTAAGAACATTTTTAAAAAAAGCTTTGAAAACTTGGACATGTCAAGGCTCTTCCTCAGGCAGGCAGACACCACTACATGCTGCAAGGTGCTTCAGTGCAAAAGCCACCAAACAAATCACCAGTTTCTCCGAGTAAAGACACCAGACAGGCATCTGCTTCAACACGTGGGCAGCTGTAAGAGCTCGGCACGTGTCCTGGCTGCGTGCGGACAGCAGAGCGTCCCCCGCTCCGAGCCTGCTGTGCTGCCCACACAACCTGCTCAGTGTGAACCAAAGCCCTGTCGGACCAAACACAAAGTGTTTCTAGGTGGAAAGAGGCGCTGTCACCAGCTTAGGCAGCCACTTCCTGCCCAGGGAGGGCAGCTGACAGGCAGAGGTTGCCAGGCAGAGGTTGCCAGCCTGACCGCGCCCAGCTGTGGCCAGGCCAGCCCTGGAGAAGCTGGTGCACAAGAAGGTCATTCCATCGCAAAAGCCACCCATCTACAGCAACATGCCCAAGCCTGTGGGTAGAGGGGACGGTCACCAGACACAGCTCTCCTTAAACAAAGTTCTACCGTGACCTTCGGTGCAGGTAGCTACACTCTCTAGTGCCTGTAAACCCCATGCACCTAGGCACCCTTAAACTTTTAACATTAAACCATATTTGACTTACTTAAACAGAAAACAAAACCAGCTAAATGCATTTTCTTCATATTTTTCAAATGCATTGCCACCTGGAAGGAGAACAAGGGTACAAAACAATCTAAGGGAAAGGTGCAAACCAGTGAAAACTGGCACTGAAAAGGAAAGCAGCTCTTTGGCTGCAGGATGCCACATCACACACACTGTGCCCCAGGAAATTTTTAATGGGACAAAATTTATTTTTGCCTGCTCTTTTGTCCTCACGTAGTTTTGCTTATACCACTCCAAACAAGTACAATTAGGTTTCTAATGATTACTAGAGTAAAAATGACTAAGAGAAAGCTAGCATGCCCCAGAAAGCTGCAAGGGCTACTGCCATTTCTCTGATGTAATCAAGGAGGAGACAAGAAAGTATTCTCAGCAAAAGTGAAGAGGCTTAAATAAGGGCATGCTCTGAATAACTGCATTGGTCTCGAGGGAGAGAGGGGAAAAAAGACCACACTGCCATCCTGGTTTCTACAAGTGTCTGATCTTGCAACAATAAATTATGTGGGAATGGTTCTAACAGGGTTGAATGAGACACACCAAAACCAGCTAGAGATCAATGCCTTTTATTAGCAGGTCTATTACTGCTTCTTTATGAATGATGGGAAAACTTTAATTAGTAATATTTTGCCTATCACAGGCGCGGCTGCTGCGAAATAAACTCATCTAAGTGATTAGACTAGGTTGCAAATTATCTGTTTCTATATTTTCATTTAACCAAAGCAAGGGAAGCAAGTACTCACTTCTCCTCCTCTTTGCCAGATAAATAGTGGCATCTATGTGATGATGACAAATCAAAATTTTAAAAATCCCTTACAACAACCAAAAAAAAAATATTTCACATTGGAATTTTCACATTTGCAATTGATAACAAGCAAAACACAGCTGTGGTCCTCTTTCTCTTGAGTGCAGTTTAATGGAAGGGTGGGCAATAGCCCTCCCATGAAAGTGCAGTTAGCTTACTGTTTAAGAAAAGTTTCAAAACCTCTAAAATTATTTCTTAGTGTTGCTGCAAGTATAAAAATTTAGACCTCAGAGAGGTAAAAAGATGACAAGTGCCACCTTGTGGGCATTTAACAAAGAATTTAATGTTGTTTTCTGTTTCCAGCACGGTATCTCAGCCTCCAGACAACAGCCTGCAGCCAATTTTCAGCGTTTCTGGGAATACCATCCTTGCCTCCTGAGAAAAGACAGACACGATGGGAACTGCCACCTGGCACGGCTCTGCCGGCTGGCTGTAGGTGCAACAAGAGCCAGGCTGTCAGCTGGCTGTAACCCTCTGATTTATCTCACCATAGGAGTTAGGATGGCTCTACAGCTCTATAGGCATCCCAAAATGTCTGGTTTACACGGTAAACAACTTCCAACCAAAAACGCTGCCAAAATAAAATATTCCTCTTTAATTTATCTATTTCAGAGGAAAACAATCTGTCTTTTTTTTTTTTTTTTAACTAATTATGGCAAAACTGACCAAGGCTGGCTGCAGCCTCGAAGTGCTGGATCAGTGAATCAGGCAATTTCCCATCCTCCCTAATGGTTATTTGGAACATCTTTTGCAAATCTATTTTGAAAGTTCAAAATTGACAGAAATATGCCATTATTGGATGAATTGCATCTCTTAGATTTGACAAATAACTTGTCCAAGTACCTTCTATATCAGTACAGTAAAGTCTTGGAGCAATTCAGAGTAACATCAGGTAACATAAGCTTGAACACTGTAATCAAACTGCCCTGGTTTAATTCCAGACTGGTTTTCATTGGAGATACTGTTTTGATCATGGTCGGTAAAGTTTGCTTGGAAGCCAAGAGAAATACCTGTTGAGGCCATTGGTCTCACATTGCTCTCATTCCAAGCATGACAAAAGATAATATAGGAGAAAACGCCCTTCGACATTTCTTTTCCTCTTTCTTGTTGCCACAAATCCTTCTTTGTCTCCTATTTTAAAAGCCTACCTGCACAGAGACAGAATTCATTTCCCCTCACTTATTTTATTTCTTCCAAACATAATTAGCACCAACAAGGGCACATCAGTTTTACCATAACTTCCAGGCAGTGACAACTGTTACAGCCACAGCCTCAAGGCATTCACGAAAATACATTTTGTCTGGATTTCTCTGACATATCCAACAGGGAATATTGATTAGAGCTTGATTACACAAATATTCTGAGCAGTCAGACTAATAATGAAAAAGAACAATATGATATGGCATTAAAGTGTCTTCTAGCTATAAATTAATCCCCTCCCCTGAGTAAGAAGTCTGTCTGGTCAAGGTTGAACAGAAGAGACCCTAAATAAAGGTCAAGCTTTCAGACACTTTTGAAATCCAACTCCTCCATCCACTGCATAATGCCCTAATTTGCTGAATGGGAAGGCATGTTTTACCACAATTCGCTTGGTTGCTTTGAAATTTTTTTCCATGCACGGCACTGAGATAACAAACTTACATTCGCTTTCCTGCTCTAAAATCCACTTTAAAACAGACCGTTGCGGTTTTACCAAAAGCTGAACCACAACAAAAGAGCACAACACTGACCCTGTCTCCCCATTTGTTGGTGAAAACCTGCTGAGAACTTGTCCTCCCTGGTATTTTAGACTGAGATAGCTGCTGTGCATTCATTAGCCTCCTGGGGAAAACAACAAACAAACCAACCAACCCACCCATTAGCAGCCCAGGCAAAAATCATAGTCGCCCGGAGAAAATTAAGAGCAGATCTGATTTCTCACTGCTGTTACAACTGGCCTCAAGACAGACTCACATGTTCCAAAGCACAGCTGTCTCTTTAACTAT
This sequence comes from Pampusana beccarii, assembly GCA_013399365.1. Lineage (NCBI taxonomy): Eukaryota > Metazoa > Chordata > Aves > Columbiformes > Columbidae > Pampusana > Pampusana beccarii. The sequence continues at coordinate 346,710 of VWYH01009425.1, forward strand.
GTCAGGTGGTCCAATAGATGCTGTTGCCTCTCCTTCCCCAACCTTGACCCATTTAAACTCCTAGACCATCAGAGTTATAACAAACCTATTAAGATTCTTATTACAAACAGATTTTTCATTTTCTAAAGTAGTCGTCAGTAACACACGCCATTGCTCATGCAAAAATATGTCTTGTATTTACGCCCCTGTTTCCAGAACAGATGCAATACATCAACACTCGTGGTTGGAAGGAGGACAAACTACCACGCAAAGTACCCTTGCCTGAAACCATGATTGTTTTACATAGTGCAACAAAGGAAACTCCTAAAAAACATTATTGGCGGGGTCAGAGAAAGGGAAATGGACACAATGTGGTGAGATGCCTTTTCTTGAATTGGAATTAGGCTTTTACTCCAGTTGCTGTGAGCTTTTCTCCAATCTGAGAGCTGTGTCATTCCTTACCTCTTTCTGTTCTCACACAAAACCTCCACGAGGCCTCCAAAGGCATGAAGTAGGAGGCTCCAGGTAGAAAAGCTGAAAACTTCACATTCTTTTCAGGCAATTCCGTAGCTCATCATTATAACTGTAGTCAAAGAACCACGGCAAAAATATTTACCCATCAGCTTCTCCCTGTTTATAGCATTAAAACCATCTTTGTTCATAAGTCTCCTCCTCCTCTGCAGGTTCATCTGCTGTGCTAGCAAGAACCAAAGCAAGGAGAGAGAGCAGGTGTGAGGCCCAGTCCATGGAGAAGCTGCGCTCTGGGTCTACTGCTGTGCCACCCAGCATGTTGTCGGGCTGGAGCAACACCAAATGACCATCTCAAAGGCAGTTTAGCAGCTCTGCAGACACTGAGAGGCTTTCTGCAGGGGCCCACCGTTTGTTCTCAGTTCCCTCTCTTTGGGAGGATGACAGCAGAGCTCGGCAGGCAGAGGCTGGGAACGGGCTGCTGGAAGGAGAACTGAACACAAGGGGTTGCCACTGCCCAGCGGGAACAGGAGAGTTGGCCAGAAAGCTCGATATGATCAGTGCTCAGAGATAACCTCCATTTCTGGGTAACTCCATACGTTTGTTTTTTTTTTTTTTCCCCATCCAGGAAATCAATTCAGATGGTTTTCTTGTCTCTGTTTTGAAGTTCTTTCTCCTTTTTTCCACTAATCAGAAGAAAGACAAATCGGTCTGCAAATAACGGAAACTTGGAATTATTACCTCTGACTTTATCACGGCACTGTGTTAAACAGGTTTTCAACAATTATTAGTTGCATTTCTGGGATACTGATGCATCCTTACTGGAACTGAGACCCTGCAGGGATGTCCACAAGTGAAAAGCAGACTTTGTCCTACAGAACACGACATCTGAACAGAAAATAGGAACAGTTGCTGGCGAGAGCAGCAGAGACCCATGTAGATGAAGTCATCCTACAGAGGAAAGATCAGTATCTCTATTCCGAAGTCTTGACAAGCCAATAATACCCCAGTCAGCACTGCCTCTCTGGATAATGGCTTTTTTGGTGTCTTTAACTCCACTTCATAAAAAGAACCCTATCATGGCAACTGGCAGCATGGGAAAACACATCCAGACACAGGGAGAGCTGTGGGATGTGAGAGATCAAAAATCCAGTTTATAGTTTAAAAATTATCTTGGCCTGCCTAGGTAGCTAGATGGGAACTGCCAGGAAGCAGAATGCTGCAAGCAACTGTCGGAGGTTGTGATACACAGGATTTCCATACAGAAATGAGGGCAGATGCTAATGCAGTTCTGGGACACGGCAAGCCCTGCCTGTGCCTTCCGCGGCTGCTCTTGCACAGCAATGGGAGAAGGAAGATGCCTGACAAAAGAGGCAGAGTTTTTATATTTAAGAGTCATGACTAGCAGTGCTGACACCCCATCAACAAAGCATTTAAGAAGCAGGAAAAAAGCTCTTCCTGCTTCTCATAGACCTTTTTACTAAGAAGAAAAAAACGCCAACAAGCTCAGCGGCTGAGTTAGCCAGTGTGAGCTCTCCCTCAGACAGAGCAGTCTGCAGCTCACTCACCTCAGGCATTGTTTGAAGGCATCTCCCCAAGTTACTGACCCAGGAGTGCAGCACACTGTCCCACCCCAGAGCTCACCACGCACCAGAGCGGCAGTCACACTGAGGCTGTGTTTCACCTCCTGCAAATTCCGAACCTGCAGCAGAGCAAGCCAGGACAGAACCATCCCCTTGCTTTGGTCTCTTACAGTCAGAGGTGGATCAGAGTGGAAGGTATCTCCCTATATAGCACGGTTTCAGTAAAAGCTAAGGAGTCAGAGATGCTCCATGGAGTTACTGATGAGCTTGCTGCTCTGCCACCACAGACGGGCAGGGTGCTGGGCCAGGGCTTGAGCACAGCTTGCTTTGACACCACGTGGAAGTGGGCAGATATGCAGTGCAGCCGGGAGCATCCTGAGAACCACAGTAAAGCACAACTATATGCACATGAGCTCACTGTTGGAAATACCAGGATTAGTTTCCTCTCCTCTTGTATTTTTGGGCTGGTAATTTTCCTTTACATGCTTGCAAATACTTACCTTGATATACTACAAATGTTATTTCTCAATAAGGAAGTAGCCGACATAATTTCTTTACCAGATAAATGTTGGCATTGAGATAATAGGCAACACAAAGTTTCTGAATGCTTTCTCACAAGGAAGAAGAATCACTATTTTATTTTTTAAATGCCTCCCTGCTTCTATACTGCTGATTTTTTCAGCACTTTCAAGTCCCATTTATAAATATACTCTTTGAAAAACCTGAAAAGGAAATTGGTAAAATTAATTGCTGTGTCAAAACCATGCTTCCTTTATTGGAAGGATATGCCCATGTGTGCATGTTCAGCCAGTAAGGCAGAGGTGAGGAAGAGCTACATCCTGTATGGGGGGTTTTTTGCAGTTTTGTGGTTTTTTGTTTTGTTTTGTTTTTTTAAATGAAAAATGATCCAAGATTGCACTGAAGCATTGTGTCCAGATTCATATGGAAACCATAAAGTGCAGATGAAAAAGTACTGAAGACTGGCCCTAACAAATAATTATCAGCAATTTTTATAGGCTGGTCTGGATTGTATACTTATCAGATACTAATTCAGCACTGAGGACACTGACTCATACCCTGACAACGTGAGAGCAAGGAACGGTTAGTTACTGTACTAAAGCACTGAGTTTGTTTTTCAGAACTGTACTATTACTCCATTTTTCACAGTGCCCCATTTACTCTGCTCAAGGAATAATTCCATATCTCCTCCACTGCTGCAGCAGTACTCAAAGACTTTGTGATATGATGCTCTATGGTACTTGCACTTACTGAAATTTAAACAGCTGCAGCTCTGCTGGCCACTGTAACACACCACCATGCAGAGGGCAACAAACCAATTCCAACGTGTAGGAAATAGCGTTTTACCTTTACTTTTGGAGAAGAAATTTCCCCACAAACAAGCTGCCCCAGGACATTCCATTTCTGATCAAGGTCAGAAGCCATGTTTTTATTTCAGCTTCTTAAAGGGCAAGGCTACCTATAAGCAGCTGCTCTTGCAACCAAGGAATCAGGAAGGCGACAGCAATGGGAGAAGTGCAGGGGAGAGGGAACCACCAGCCCCCATCACCACCAGGAACACCCATCCCAACCACACTCTGTATTCAACAGAGCCACATTCTGCCACCTGCACCAAAGACAGATGTGGCATGGGCTTCCTCACAGAGACGAGCAAGACCAAAAAGCACAGTTACCTGCTCACTGTGAGCAGCAAGCTCCAGCTTGCAACTCCAATGACGGTCCACAACCAGAGGATACAGTTTTCCTAATGCATTCTCCCAAGGACCAAGATTTGGTCACGTGAAAAAACAGACTACATTATCACATCCTATCAGCACTAAACAAAATTTTAACTAAAAGCTAATCAGCCCTGACGGTCTCTCCACAATGCTTATCACAGAACTGCTAGCAAAGTCATGAAAATACATTCAGGGATGAACGTATCAAAATATATCATGGAAATCAGACTCCTGCAGGAATAAATAAGATTTTACGAGCACATTTTCCAGTAACTATGAAATCACTTCAGAATGTCACCTTTTTCATTCAGACAGAACATAAACAAATACTTTGAGTGCTAGAAATGGCAGATGTCCATCAGCTCTTTTAGGTTCACAGAGGCTGTTGCACACACAGCGAATACTCCTGTGATCAACCCTCCTTCCCCGACGAGACCGGGACATTGACCCACCACTCCATGGTACAGCTAAACCCTCAGGAACAGTGTGGAGAACTGCAGGAACTCCTCCCAGCATCTTCTCAGGTCCGGCCAGCATGGGTGCTCAAGGCCCAGATGCCATACAATTACAAAGTCCTAGCGGTATCAGTAAATGCTTTAGAAGACCAGATTTTTCAGTGACTTTAAATGACACTTTTTCTTGTTTCAAGACAGACTCAAAAAAAGCAAAATCTAGAGGGTTTTTAATCTTCTTCCATCATTTATGAAGATGTACAAGGCAGATACAATCCACCCCACTGAAATGACCACTAAGACAGATTATAACTTTATGAAGGAGCAGGAAGCATCTCATATTCTGTTAAAAACTACAAAACTGCCCTTGATGAAGTCTTGGGTCCGTTTTGTTTCATCTGAAGACATGTTGCTGCAGAACTGTACGACCTCTGTCCACAAGGTGGAGCAGCTAAATAGCCTGAGATGCGGATGCTAAGCCCCAGGTTCAGAAAAAAGAAAACTAATTGTCTAACAATGCACAGTTGATGTTAGACCGCACAGAGCAGTCACCTATGCCTGCACCTTTAGGGGATCCTGATTCTCGTGGTTTTATTTGGCAAAAATAACAGTCTTCCAACAGGCTAGTATTAGGTTTATGCCTTGGGTTTACTGATTACAGTAGCATTTAAGTCAAAACTGTGGTACTGCCACTGTATGTAAATGCATTATTTTCTTTACATTGAGATATGGTTTCTATCACATGGAAATCTTCTAGTACATCTAAAAATACAAGTTAAGAACTCTTGGAGTGAGTTACTAAGAGAATAAAGGCCCCAACCCCAACAAGGCAGAAAGGATCAGCTGATTCCAAAACAAATAGAAGAACGCCTAGATTTACACCTGAAACATCAGTCCTTGGCTGACATGGAGTGTGCACCAGCAAAGCCTAGGAACTCCTCCTGGATCCTCAGATCCAGAGTGCATTCCACTTCAACACCGTTGGAGGAGATTCCGCACTGCACAGACTGCCGCCGCTTCCCAGGGGATTGCTTGGTGCCGAGGAGGAAAGGGATGTCACTGCTCAGTGCTGGGCCTGAGCTCACGGTATCGCAACAGAGCCTCTTTGGAGAAAACTCCAGAATCTCATCTTAATTCATTTACTTGTGCACACAGCTGGACCTGCCCTTTTCAGCTTCAGCAACAGTCCTCAAACCTCCGATTTCTTAAGATTCTTATCCAAATTCACAATTAAGAGAAAACACAATTTTATGCCAGTCAGTGCATAAAGCACACTTCTGAGTGCTAAGCTGAGGAGCCACGACTGATTTATTTCATCCTCATTTATAAGTGTTAGTGTCACTTCTCTGATATTCTGATCAATTGATACCAATTTACTAGTTAATAGATCCATCTTCTTTTCCTCTTTTCCCAGTTCCTATGCAGATTTCCCTTTCAATTTTTTCTTGAGAATGCGTTGCCAGCAAAACATTTTCAAGGTTGCTCTCCTTATTTGCTTGATTAGGTTCTACAAATTAGACAAGGTTAACACAGCACCAAGGAGAAAATAATCTTATGATTCTCAGCACTTGGACACTTTCCCCCCCAAGACACATGAATGGGAGTTGGTAGATTGAGTTTCTCTCTAACATGGTTTCCATTTTAACAAATCACCTTCATTTTTAAAGCTTGTTAAAAAAACCCCACCAAACATTGTACTAATGTCCCTAAATTGTTTTGTCTAATTAAACTATTTGAAGTTCCTGTTGTGACTAGATGTTCAATTGCTTTAATCTCCTTTAAAATTAGCCTGTGTCAGTCCATATTGAATGAAGCCCAAGTATTTCAAGCAAGGGCTAAACACTTCAAGAGCATCTACTGTAACCAGGTTAAAAAGACCAATTTGAATTCACTGCTTTACTGGTAAAAAAGATCCAGTATAGGCAGTGCAATGTGGGGTTTGTGTTCACTTTGAAAACCACTTCAAGAGTGTAAGATGAACAATGACATTCTTTATGTTTGGTAGGTTTTTATTTTGTTTGTTTGGTTGTTTTGTTTTTTGCCTAGAAGCATCAGTGCTGGGTACCATTCTTATAGCCCTTCACACTTACGCCGCCTCTAGTGGCAAAAGCCCTACTACAAATGCCTCAATTCCATGAACAAACTTCCATTACCTAGTCCAATTAAGGAACAGATTCAAAGAGCACTCTTCCAGCACTAAGTGACTCTTCAGTTAAGGGGCTCTGCCTGTAAGCAAAAGTTGACACCATCACAGTTAGCCACAAATTTTAAGCGCAGTTCAGGGCCATGTATATAAATACAGAGGAGAACAATTCGAATTGTAGGTGATCTCTTTACCTCCTGGTCCTGTAAGACTCTGCACATAATACAAGAAACAAGCAGCTTAATTTTTGAGTATTTCCTATCCTGCAGGGAATCCACAGGCACTACATGTTGTGAACCATTTTTTAAAGAAACATTCACTTTCTATGTACCTGTGACTAGGCTAACAAAGCACTCTAAAATTTAAAGGCCTTCCCTAAGCAAGCAAAACATCTGATTTAGAGAACAATTAACTGATTTCATTCCTCTCTTTATGACTGTCGCATTAGAAAATATGTGCTTGTACCAACATAAGCACACCCTACCTTTCAGAGCAGCTGCGAGACAGTAAGCACAGTTTGCATGGAAAACAGTAATCACAAGTGCATAGAACGTAAACCATTCATTTGTTAATTAGCATTTCAAGTAAGGAAGAACTTATTTGAAAAGGTTTACTTCATGCCTGTAGTGGTAAATAGATTCACAGAAAATTCCTCCTGTGCATTACGACACCAGAGCTCACAGCTGTAGAAAGGAATTCTGTTGAGTGGGCAAATTAATATTTGCATGCTCTTTCAACAATGTATGGACACCTGAAATGGAGGTATAATCGGTTTCTTTGTCCCCACCCTCCCTGTCTGTAGCAGCGTATTGCTTGTTTCATCTCATATTTTCCCTATAAATTCCTCTAAAAACTGCTCTTGTTCATTATCTCCTTAAATAACCAGATCTGTCATGCTGACTACAGCTCTATTTCTAATCCCATTCAACTGCAGCCCCTCATCAGAGTGCAAGCACTTCAAAGATTAAAAGAAAATTGCTTCACTTCTTATTTCTTAACCACTAATATCCAGGAGGGTGACTTTTCATCCATTGGCAGGCTCTCAGCAAGAAGGCAAGGGCATGAATAACTAATGACAACTATGTCCATGAAGATCCTCCTGTCTGTTTCGAAATGTCTTCCTTTGTTCACACAAGCCAGTTGATGAGCAAACAAATGAACACAAAGGGAATTCGTAAAACATACAGACAACCCACTGGCACTAAAACTTAACATAAAAATATTTTTCTTTCAAAGTACAGCGCTGACTTCTCTGAAGCCCTTCTCAGTACATCCAGAAACACAAACAAGAAGGATTAGCAATGGGATAACTTAACACCTCCCCTCCTTTTTCCTCTACATTGTTTGTTATCTTTCCTACACTTGAGTCATCCAAGTGGAATGACAGCACACACCTCAGCCCTGTCACTGGAGATCTCACAGCTCAGGGCACTAACAGATGGGCTCTAGGAAGCCTACCCACAGAGACAGTGCTGATTGCTCTTCCTGTCCCTGCAAAGCTGCTGCCCCTTGCAGGGACACACAGCAGAACTGGTGGGTATCCTTGAGCTGCTTCCCTGCTAAACCCGGCAAGTCACTTCAGCCTAGCTCAATCAAGGCTGGGCATGAAGCCACTGATTACGTGCTGAAACACCAGAAAAAGACACCGGCTTATCCACCATTCCAGTTGCTGCAGCAGGCAGGAAGAAATGGTTAGAGACGAGAGAGGCTACACTGTCAATCACCACCACCTTCTGTAAGGGAAAGTGAATCTGCTGTAGGATGAAAACCAGCACGAGAATTGGACATCTGCTCAAGTTCCAGATATTTATACACACTGGCTATGAAAGTCTGCACTGTTTTGTAGACAAAGACATTTTAAAAATCCCAGACAGCTCTTGGTAGGTAACTCATGAATATGGATATCAAGTTAATCACACCCATTATTTGCAACAAACAACAGGCTCAGCCAGCGTTTTTTCAGTTCTCAAATATATTGACTGCCTTTCAGCCTTCTACTGCTGTGGTCCTAGTACAGGACCTGCTTTCCTGTGCTAAGTCAAACCTGCACTGTAGGTGCTTGGCCACTAGAACAAATTCAATGGACAAGCAAAACCTACTTTCTACTAGGGTCACAAAATGCCAAGTCACATATCAATGACCACCTACGGTCACAATAGGCCATTTCTGCAACCATAATTCTGTGCAACTATGAACCCTTTCGGAATGACAGTCTTGCCCGCGGTAGCCGAAGTGGTTGAAAAGTAACAGAGGTATGTTTTCAGCTAACAATTTCCACGCTCTCCCATCTCTGATTGCTTCCAGCAGGGGCTGCTCTTCCTCTCCATCTCTGTGGAGCAGTTGACCACCTCTCCTTCGTAACCCACACCACACACTGATTCATCAGCTGTACGGCCACGCTGCGGGAATGTGGGCAGCTCCCTGCCACCTTCCGAACAGACAAGAGTCAGCACAGGATACCTTGGAAGGTCACGACTGGGAGAATATGACAAGATGAAGAAGAGAATATTAAAATAACTAAGACTGAGAAAATGAAGAGTTTAAAATACAGGTACCTGACTTAGGAATGCCACTTTATTTAAAAGCTGAAGTTAAAATATTCTTAATTTCACAGCCAAAGATGGTAATGACACAATATGTACTCACCATGGAAAAAGCGTGTATTTTCAATAGCCTAATATTTTGACTTTCCGTTAGCGCCTCCAGTGTCTGTGTAACAACCCACACCATTCTTAACAAGCTGAAGTTACAATGTTACAACATCATATACAAAGTAGGCTATTTTACAAAAGCCAAACTGCCATTTCAGCCCTTTCTATATTCACTTGTGGTTGTAAATTAAAGAGCTTAATGCCCACCCTGCACCTGGCAACCTGCAGGGCCCCCGCGCCTGCACTGACTCCTCCTGAAGTCCAAGGGCCCACGTAAACTCAGTAACAAGATCAGGCCTATAATGACAGAGACCGTTTGCTCCACTCTGAACTACGAGTTACCACTCTTCGCATCCTGAAAAACTCAGGCAGGAAATATAAATTTAAGTGACAGCACTGTAGCTAAATCCAATACCACATAGATTTTATCTACAGAGAACTATTTTGCAACATATGCAAAATTTATTTTTAGCCAGAGCTTAAAAGCCACAATAATATAACAGGTGTCAAAGTTTATGAAAACCCAGGAAATTGGTTTTATTCCTTTAGGAAATTGTACAAGCCTAAGATCCATGAGGCGAATGAAAGCAAATAATTTGTTTACACATGAAGTAAAATCCACTGTCTAAACACAACAAACAGACTTCATATCATCCCTTAAACTCACTCACTAGAAATCACTTCTGGTGTACATGCTTCTTAAAAGAAAGAGTCTCTCAATTATCCAGTTAATGCTGTACTGATGTTAGTCATATTAATTTCTGCTTCCCTTTGCTTTGTTGCATTTACCTAATGATGCTCGAAGCAGTTTGTAGCTTTATTTTCCCCACTGTAAAATTAACCATACTAAGCATACGCAAGCTTAATAACCTTACTTGCGAGAATCCACATGTTCAACAGTTAAAACTACAGTTTCCACATGCTGCTTCCCACTACGCCGTCTCAGGCTGTGAAGCCGACCGAAGCCAACACTCGCGTTCTCCCAAACCCGTCCTTTCATTAACCGCTGCTATTAAACAATTACGGAAACGCATCTGACGGCTACGGGCAACCCAGCCCCGCACGCCGAGGCTCCCGGGGGTCCCTCGTTCGCCGGCCCACCGCTCCGCCGCGCTGCTCCTCGGGCTCGCGGAGGCACCGTAACTTTTCCGCGCCCATCGCGCCCCACAGCCGCGGCCAGCACCCGGGGCTCCCCCGGGGACGCCTCTCCTCCCGCCACCCGGGCCCCGGGGCGACCCCGGCCTGCGGCAGCGCTCCGGGCCGGCGCCCACGCCCA